>PVHY01021907.1:0-23196 GCA_004024945.1 Uropsilus gracilis
CCATGTCACTTAGTGTGTCTCGATACTAGTCTTCTTGTTTTTAGATAACTATATGTGCCGTTAGCTTCATGAAGTTACATATTTAGTTCCTTTCCTAGGTTGGGTAGGTTGGGAAGGTTCTCAGTTATTTCTTTAAACAAGTTCTCTGCTATCGCCTCCCTTTTGTCATACTAGCATAACCATCAGAAATAACTTTCAGCACAGACAGCAATGTAGGCCTGTGATCCCCTGGAAAAGGAAAACCAAAGAAGCCATCCTAAAATGGCCCCATATTTTGACTGAGGACAACTTTAAGGTTATAGATAAGGAAGCAAGATGTAAATAGAGCCTGGAACCTTGATGAGTTGAAGAAGCAGAAATTAGAGTTCAGAGAAACTGAAATGCCTAGAACCTGTGGGGTAAAGCACAAAAAAAAAAGAAGAGGAAACATCTTTTAGGTCTGCATTCGTGTACCCTGAGTCTTTGACTGAAAAATCACCATCTAAAACATGATGCTATAATTCTGGGAAGAGAATAATTACAATGGAGTATAAAACAATTCTCAGAGAATATAACTGAAACATTCATTATCTACACAGGAAAATAACTAGCGATCCCCCCAGAAAGTTATACCAGCAGAGAAGTCTTCACGAGCTGAATACAGCCAAATAAAGGTTACTTTACGCATTCCCTAAAAAGTGTCAAAACAAGCCTTAAAACAGTCAGCCTATTCCACAAGTACCATCACTGTCTGCTGGAACAAGTCCAGCAATCTTTTAAAATGACAAAACCAAACAGCAACAACAACTGTACAATGTCAGGCATCCCCCCAATGAAAATTTCTAGACACAAGAACCCTAACAAAAGGAAAAATTAATCATTAGGAACAGAAACAGATATGATAGAATTAGCACACAGCACAGTTAAGAGACTATTCTTAATAGGTCATTCAAAAATAGACATTCAAAATAGACATTCAGACATTAATAGACATTCAAAAATCTAAAAGAATTTGTGAACATAGCAAGCAGAAGTGGAATATTACAGGAAACATCGGACTGGAGCTTTGGGATGCGGAAAGTGCAGTATCCATAATGAAAGTCCCTCTGGGTGGGATTGAAAGCACTTTGACACAGCTCAGTGAAAGCTAGATGAACCTGATGACACAACAGTAGAAATTTTGCATGCGAAACCCAGAGAAAGTAACCAGGAAAAATGAAAAGAACTAGAGCAAGAGTAGTCCAGGTACCAGTCCAGGTACCCGTGCAGGGTGATGGTTCAAGAACTCAGCCTACATGTGAAGAAATAAAGGGGCCTCATCAAGCGCTGAACCTCTAACTGGAGGCTGAGTCATACAGAGGGATAGAAGAAACCACCAACGCACATCATATAGCAAAAATAAAGGATGAAAATAACTACAACCCAGTAAACAATCCAAGCAGGAGGACAGAGTGGCAGAATGGCACCTTTAAAGTGAAGTGCAGGGTGAGGGGGAAGGGAAGCTCACCCTGGAACTCAACACTCTTGCAAGATCAAACAGAATCTGAGCAAATGTGCTGCCAACTAACTTGCACTGCAAGTGATTGCTGATGAAAAAAGGTAGAAGGAAAATACATCGGATGGAAACGCATAGCTATACAAGTGAATAAAAAAACGCCAACAAGTAATTAAGTGTGTAGGTAAATATAAGGACGTGTTCCTTATTTCTAAAGTTTCTTCAAAAATTAACTGACGGTTTCACAGAAAGGTAGTAATTTAGCATTTTTGAAGATAAACTGTATTAAGTCAAAGATGTATATTATAAACTCTAGAGCAATAGCTAAAAGCTAAAGCTATAGGTAATATAAAATTAACGGAAGTAAATACATCAAATACTTAAATGGAGTGTTAAAAATATCTTAAATATTTAAAGTCGGAAAAACAGAGGGAAAGT
The DNA here is from genome assembly GCA_004024945.1 of Uropsilus gracilis. Taxonomy (NCBI): domain Eukaryota; kingdom Metazoa; phylum Chordata; class Mammalia; order Eulipotyphla; family Talpidae; genus Uropsilus; species Uropsilus gracilis. The sequence goes on from PVHY01021907.1 coordinate 1,913, forward strand.
AATAAAAACATATGGTGACAGGACAAAGAGAAAACAAATGGTGGATGACAGATTTAAAGCAAACTTTATCAATAGTAACATTAAATCTAAATTATCTAAACCCTCCAATTAAAAGGCAAAGTGTCACTGGATTAAAAAAAAAAAGCAAGATCAAATACCTTAAATATAAAGATCGGTGTGTGGGTGTGTATAGAGAGATAGATACATGCAAATGTAAATACATCCAATCTGAAAATACATGAACGGAAAGGGATCTGCAATACAAACATGACTCATTAGGAAACTGGAGTGACTTTATTAACAGTGAGTCAAATAGACTCCACACTGAAGAATGTCACCGGGATGAATAGGAGCATTTCATGAAGACCTAAGAAATGATAACCCAATGGAAAGTAGATAGAGATACAAGCGATAACTAGCTTGAATGTCAACCTTCTGGCCTTCATTACTCCGTCTTCTCCCACCACCCTCATTAATGCTAGTAGGACATCCCTCCGTCCTATTTCTTCCATGGATTTGCCTCTTCCTTTGCCTTTAGTCAAAGGCTCAAGACTTTCTTCGCCCTTGCTTCCTCATCTGCCTCAGGCCTTGTCACTCGCACTGCCCCTTGCAGTCAAGCTGTCTAGAACAGGAATCTGGGTCCTCCACACACTTCCATGGAGCAGGTTGAGGTTTCACCTTAGGGCCCAGGACCGATGGCAGAGAGGGCATGCTGGTGGTCAGGCGGGCCATGTGGAGTTAAGTGACCCGAATCCGCTGCCCTTGACAACACCATGGTGGTTTCTGAGCCACTAACAGAGGTGCCCAGCTGGTTCATGTTCTCCTTTACTTAAAATTTAAATGAGCACTTATATGACCGTGAGAAGATCTAATTTTATAATTGTAAATTGTTATAATTTTACAATTCTAGATACAGCTTGGTGATGGTTATTTTGTGGACGAAGGAGAATTTTGCAGATGGGTCTTGAAGGAGGAAAGGTGAACTAAACTCCAGGGAAGGGGCAGAAAGATGTTGCTAGGATTCCTTCCACCTCAGCCCTTAACTTGTGAGCCTCCAGTGATGTGATTTCCACTCTCACACCCCATCAAATCTTCATGAAGACTGAAATACGGGGAACTCTCATATATTTCAGCAACGCACTCATAACTGCTGAAACAAATGGACTGATTTTCAATCCCCAAGCTACTCGACCCCTTTTACAATTCTGACCCCACCTCACTCTAAAAACACAGATCTCCATTAGCAGAGGGAAGTGCTTTTGCAAAGATAATGAAAGTTAAGCTTCAAAGCCTTTCATTGAGAGTGTGTCACTTGGCTGACCAGATTCTAGTCATGTGACTATCGGACCATAACTTTTTTTCCCTTGGAAGATTGAGATATTTAACATCAATGAGTAAAAACTACCACCCCTATCGACACTCACAGCCCCTCCCCCACACTTCCCAAAATAGCTGGCAACATGTGACCTAACTTGAGGTTCTTGTTGAGGAGAAATTCAGCTGGAAGTGCACTGAGTTTAAGTTAGAAGGCTGTATCTGTGCGGTATGTCTTGGATTTAATACATAATCGCTAGCAAGATTTCGTAGTGATCCATCTTCATGATACTGATCCTTCCTGGAGAGAAGCGAAAGAGAAGGAAATCACGAGGAATTCTGAGCAAGCACTGACTCTCAGGGGAAACGCAATCAATACAAGCATGGGTTAGCTGCTGACAGTCAAGATTTCACTCTAACCTCTTTTGATCTACAGAAGATCAGAGGATCAAAAACAAAAACAAAAAAAAAGGATAGGAACTAAATCACAAGACCATTAAGGTGCTATAACTATCGTATACTATTGTATAATTGAAAGTCATCCATCATTAAACCCTAAAACCAAACAATACATTTTTACAAGGTTAGCAAGACACTGCCCCCCCCCAAATGTAACTGTTATCTGACTAAATTTACTAAATTTCCAAAGGCAGAGGCAAAAAAACACAGGCAAAAATCCAGGGCAGCCTGGACTAAGGGCAGAAAAGAGAAGCCGGAGAGTGATGTGGAGATGCAGGCAGGAGCTGAAGGAGCAGGAGGCATGTTCAGGAACTTCTTAGCTTCTCATCTGGGAGATGGGTGGGTCACGCTGCCACTTGATACTACAGGAGAACTGCAGGAAGACTCACTTTCGAGGGGAAAAAAGAGTTCTTGTCATTAAGAAGGAAAGAAGAAGGCAATCATCTCTCAAAAAAAAAAGGATAAATCATCGAAGCAGTCAAAAGTATTGCTTTTTGATAAGACAGATGCTGTTTAAATTCTTATTAAAATGTGAATAGTCATTCTTTTTCACTAGCTCCCTGATTTCTGTGACATATTTTATGATCTGAAAGTATTTTTTTTTCCTAATTAAGGGGTTGCATTGAACCCAGAAGATAAATAACTCAGAATTAAACCCAGAATCCAAAAATGAACAGACTCCAAATCTAAAGAGAACGAAGAAAATAGGGACATTTTCTCCTTGGGGTTGGTTGTGCTGTTGAGACCGTTGTGCTGACTTGCTTGACACAGGACCACTCCAAATAAATCTAAGCTAAGATGAAAAGAGTGAATCGGTTCAGCAACAAAGCTGAAGGAGAGACAATGACTGAATACACGCCAGCGTTGACTGAATTACGAGTCCGGGCTAAGCCCCTGCGGACCCATCTCTGCAGAGACAACTAAGCTCAGGAACCTAGTTGAGCTTAAATAGCCTGCGCGAAGGATGCTGGGCTTTGGGAGCTCACCAGGGCCGACCCCATTGAACGCAGATCGTGTTTGTGAGGTCAAGGACTGATGCTTCGGAGAATCGCTGTGCTTGGAGCTGCGTGTGATAGACTGACTTTCCAGGGTAAGCACTCGCCTGCCTTTGCACTCTCGTATTTTAATGCCAAACAGCTAGATTTCATACTGGATCTCCTTTTGGTGAAGATATACCCATCAGGTTCCTCCTTGTAATCGGGAAAACCAACTTTGACAGTCTCCAGGAAAAGAAATGTATTGAAAGGCTCTTGGGGGGTGGAAGTGGGGGAGCTGAACTGACGTTCTAGCTTTCATTGAGATGACAGCCTAATGCTATGAATAAAAGGGAAGAAGAGGGTTCTCTGAAAACTGGGAAGCTGTTTGGGAAAATGTAAGAGGTAGCGATGATAAAGGAAAAGGAGATGATCGTAGTGTGGGAAGAAAGGAAAAGGCTTTAGTTACAAGAAATTTTGTGCACAAAACCAGGAATAGCAGGAGGCCATCTGCAGGTTCGCAAGAGCTGAGAGAGTCAGACTAACAGAGGTAAAGTATAGAAAGCCTGGACCTTTGCCATCGCCGTAAGGAGAAGAGCCAGGAATACCCAGAGCCCAATGGAGACAGAACGACGCGTGCATCGTTCCTCACTTCCTTGCTGAAGGAGCCACTCATCAAGGCTCATTATCTTATCAAGAGAAAATTGACTTGCACTTGTGAATGCTCCCCCAAATTGCTCTCCCTGCAGCCTCTCCATTTCTCTGAAACCATCGCTCTCCTTCCAGATGTTGAAGTCAAATTGATGGAACCATACTTGAGTCCTTCCTTTCACACCCTACACCTAATCTGTTCCAATTTCTGCTGATTTGGCCTGGAAATGGCCTCCACAATCCCGCTTCTCACCAGTTCCATTGTGCGCCCAGGTCTGAGCCAGCACTATTTCTCGACCGCACCGTTCTCCTGCATCTCCTTGCCCTCCCTCCCCACACCCCCATCAGCCATTCCACAGCCCATCCCTAACATTGGAGTCTAACAAATTCTTTTGAGTTGAGACCAAGATGTCTTTTATGTCTTTTCTTTGCCCAAAAGCATCTCAGCTTTCCCTGCTTCATCCAAAGGAAGACCAAATCCTCATGGTGGCCTGGCAGGTTGTTCCCGGCCTCTTCTACCACCGGCCCCAACTCACTCAACCCCCCCAGACCCAGGCCTCTATCTGCTCCACACCAGCACTGCTCCCGCCAATGCTCTCCACTCCAGTCTTCTCTGCCTGGAAGGCTCTTTCCACAGCACCTGTTTAGCAGCCCTTCACCTCCTGCAAGGCTCTGCTCGAGTGCCAGCTTCTCCAGGAGACCCATCTAACACCGCGTATCAGCCTATAAGCAACCTCCCTCCCTGACCTGAGCCCGCTTAGCCTGCTCAGCTTCCCCCAGGCTCCAAGTCACCTGTCAGTCGAGAGGAAGCTGTATGAGAGGGCTGTTGTTTATTTCGCTTCTGCCCCTACCAGGAGCTAAGATCCAGGGAAGCAGAGATGTTTGTTTTGTTCACATTGTACCCCCCACCAAAAAAAAATTTTTTTAACTTACTGTCATCTAGAGAGGATTCTCAAAATATTTGTTGGATGAATGTAATAAATACAGTAACATGAAGGGTAATGAGTGAAGACGTTTCCTATCACCCAGGAGCAGAATCTAAGAAGTTGAATGGAGTAGAAAAGAATGAAACTTGATGAGTATCTCACATGATACACAAAAATTCACTCCAAATGAATTCAAGACTTAGGTGCAAGACTTAAAACCATGAAACACATAGAGGAAGACATAGGTAAAACACTTTGGCGATATCTTCATGGATTCGACGCCAACAGGAGGAGGAACTGTATTTTGCGCTGTTTCAAGCCAAAAGGCTCCTGCATAGCAAAGAAACTACCACTCAAACAAAAAGGCACATTACTGAGTGGGGTGAAGTATTTGCCCACCATATAGCCAGCAAGCTATCTAAGGTCTGCAAAGAACTCAGACAACTCAACAAGAAGAAAACAAGTCAGTCAATCAGAAAATGAGCTGAAGAGCTAAACAGGCCCTGGGTAAGGTGGGGTTCAGTCAGAAGATACCCACGTAGGTAGCGCCTGCTCACGTGTGCACACCATGCTTTGTAGACTGTGGAACGTGGAAGCAGGTAGAGAGAAGGAACTTCAGTTAAGAGCAACACCTCCTGTCTCCCCAGCCCCCTCTAGCACACTAGAGGGTGGACAACAGCATGTCTCTCCCCTGTCACCCAGCTTCCTAACCTCTTTGGAATGTCCCAAGAGACATAGGACCCATTAGCGATGACCGTTGCCCCCACAGGTGAATTCTCCTGCTATCCTCCGTCCCCACATCCTCCCTGCTGCGTGTCACCTACGCTTTGCTCCTTCCTCATGACATCATGGCGACATGTCCTTGCCGGGTCTATAAGGGGCTTCACAACGTCATTAAAGTGGGACCTGGACGTGCTTCCCAGGACCCCCGTGCTGCGGGCTGGCCTCCCAGGTCACTGTCCATCATTCTGTCTCATTTTCTTCTTCATTGCGAAGAAGAAATGGGACATGCGACCCCTAGCAGTAGACATGTCAGGTACAGCAACGTTTGCCGCTTCTATTGTTCCTCAGCAAGGCCTTTATGAATGTGCATCTTCGATGATAATCAGACACAATATTCATTCAAAAGATCAGCTGTTCTGTGTGCTCTGTCTGCACAGTCCAGGGTGTATTCAGCACTTAGCACCTATCTCAGCTCAAACTGCCCTGGCTCCTAGGGTTCAGCGGGTGCATAAGGCGAGTGACTGCTCAACACGGGAGTCCAGGCCTATAGCTGCATCTACCGCCTAGTAAAGGCTAAACCAATGAATGACCAACAAAGCGTCCTACGGGCTGCCTGGCAACCAAGAATGAAGCTCTCGGGGACCAGGAAAGGTCAGACCATAAGGGGATTTAAGCTAAGTATGCAAAGGACTGTGAATGAAGATCAGCGCAACATCAAGTTTCCAAGACAAACAAGACTTGGACTAGAAGAACTAGGTCACAGCAGGTTTCTTGGATACCTTCTTTTGTTTTGGGGGGGGGGTTGTTTTTTGGGGAAGGGACAGTCAACCTTAGTGTGATGGTGGTGGTTCAGCATAAAACGATGACCTTAACACATCTGGTTTCTAAAGAGAGACCTCTTCTTAATCCCACCGTCTCTTCTAGATCCGGACTCAGAAAGCATGAGACGTTGAGTCCTTTTACATCTATATTCGCAACCATGGAATTAGGCAGAGGCCTCGGCAAAGACTGCGGTGCAGCTGTTAGGCAAGGCCTCATGTTTTACAACTTTTTCATGTTCTAAAAAAAAAAACACACACACACAAACAAACAAACAAAGCAAAACATATGGATTTGTCTGGCAGACGCTGGAGAACAGTTTCTGCTCTTCGGCCTCAAAGGTCCTGTTGCAAATTAGAACATGAAAGGTAGTCCCTGTCTCCACAGCCATGATTACCACCATGTTCCCCCTCGGGGTGCTTGTACGGCTCTTGCTCAGTTTCCCAAGCCTGGTGTGTTCGCTGAGTGCCGGGAAGACGGTTGCGCAAATGACGCCCTCTGACACCAACACACCCTCAGTTCATTCCGAATTGGATGCTCACCCCTCGCGCATTATTCACTGCTGGTTGAATGCTATAGCATTTCCTGAAGTGCCAAAACAAACTGTCAACAGTTTGAAAATATAGTAGCCCAGTAATCTGCTTAAAGCCAGTCTTAGGATTTCCCTTTCATGAGCATGATGAAGAGGCCGCCTCACTTTCTACCGCCTGCTATGGATGGGGGCCCTTCACCTCAGCCAAGCAGCAACACCCTCAGAACAGCTCTAGAACCACAGTCGGTCACGGGCTGGCTCTGCCAGTCTCCTGGGTAGAGCAATGAGTTCATCCCGAGCCACGCCCGGCGAGGTCTGGGTGGAGACAGCCTGCCAAGGTCGTCTTTGAGGAGACCCCCCCAAGTCTGAAAGAGAAGACTCTTGGGAACAAGCCCCCTTGGGAGAAACTGGCAAGTTAGGATCCCAGCACCAATGAAAGAATTGCTCCAAAGGTTAGCTGCCAGCCGTGGCCTTCTCTTCACAGTTGACTTAGAGGCACAAGCCTCGCTTTCTACACAGCTTCGTTTCTCTGGAAGAGAAGCCGTGGCTTTTCCCTCTCAGAGCTCTTACTGTAGAGATGCTCCTGTCAACCCTCTTCTGACAAAAAGTTCGTGGATCTAGAGAGCCCCTAAAGCGCTGAGTAGCTGCCGCCCCCCCCCCCAAAAAAAAAAGTCTACATGTCACTGGAACACAACTGTGCTGGTGCCCTGAGGTCCCATGGCCAGCAGCAGGGCAGAGCTTTCCAAACAATGCCTCCCAGAAGATGAGGGGCAGACGAAGGTTCCAGAGAGGGCTTTATGTTTCCAGGGATGGGATATTCGTGTACTCTTTTGTTTTCTTTCCGTTCACTCGCTTTCCGTGTTAATGCTTTTTCTTAGGGAGAAGCCAGCGCTAGGAAGGGCAATCTGACTGCAGGAAATTCTGCTTTAAAACGAAGCTATAGCTCGAGCGGTTGGCCTCCATCCAGCTTCCACAGAAATGAAAATTCCTGAGGCATTATCTCAGGAAACCTGAGCCGCTCGGGCTGCGGGCCTTTCCCATACAGCCACGCTACGGGTAACTTGGATTTTAGCTCTATCTGCTTATATGCTCATGTCTTCCAAATGCCTTTCCCCATTATAATTCTGTTTCCTTTGTGGACAATTAAGGATTACATAGGTAATTTTCTGCACGTGTATTTCATGTTTATGCGAGCTACAGCTAGGATGATTGTGTTTTACTGGCAAATTATTATGTGAAAAGGGGGAAAGTGGCTTGCCAGTGACTTGTCAATAGTAGAGCGTTCTCTTCTGGATTATTACTTCCATCCAGAGAGAACGTGGATGCCAACACAGCCCATTGAGAAGAGGAAAATTCGCAACTTTTTGGAAGCAGTTTCAATCTAATGGGTGTGTATTTTACATGGCTATTTGATGGAATGAAATTTCAACTCTAATATTAGGTCAACTTCTCTATCCACAATCCATCGGTGGGTTGTTATTGTAAATAATGCTGCTGTCAAGGGTAAAGGAGGAGAATATCATTTTTTTTTTTAATGAGTTAGTGTTTTCATTCCCTTCGGATATATTCTGAGAAGAATGATGGGATCATGTGGTAGTTCTGTTTGTAATTTCTTGAGAAGCCTCCATTCTGTTTTCCATAGTAGCTGTATTAGTTTACAGGCCCCACTACCAGTACACACAATACTCTTATCCATGCAGCAATTTTTATCTCTTATCTCTTTGATGATAGCCAGTTCTCACAGGAATGAGGTGATATCTCACTCTGGTTTTAATTTACATTTCCCAAATGACTAGTTGAGCATTTTTTTTCATGGATCTGTTTGCCTTTGTGTATCTTCTTAGAGAAATGTCTATTCAGATCTGTTGCTCACTTCTTAATTGGGTTACTTGGGGATTTTTTTGCCCCTGAGTTATATGCATTATATATATATTATATATGTATATATATTCTATATATATATTATATATATGTATATATATTCTATATATATCCTATAGAGAGAGAGAGAGAACATACCATATATATGGTATATTCCCCTTATCAGATATATCATTTGCAAATATTTTTCCCATTCCATAGTTTGTCCTACCCCTGTATTAATGGTTGCATCTCATATGCAGAAGCTTTTTAGTTTAGTGAAGTCACTTTCGTTCACTTTTTATTTTGTAACTTTATACTTGAGGTGTCATATCCAAATAATCCTTATAATAATAATCATCCTATGCCAAGATGAAGCTTATACCTATGTTTGATTCTGTAAGTTTCACAGTTGCAGGTCTTAGATGTAAGTCTCTAATGTATTAAAATTATTTTTTTGAATGGTGCAAGACAGAGATTGAGTTTTATTCTTTTACATGCAATGATCCAGTTAGCCTAGCACCACATAGTAAACAGACTGACTCTTCTCTAATGAGTATTCTTGACTTCCTGATCAAATATTGGTTGACAATATAGTGTTAAGTTTAATTCTGTGCTGTCAGTTCTGTTTATCTGCCTTTACATCACTACCTTACTGCTTTGATTACTTCAACTTTACAGTACAGCTGGAAATCAAGAGTGAGATGTCACTAACTTTATTCTCTGTCTCCAGGTTTCTTGACTATTTGGGGTCTTTTGTGATTCCACAAATTTTAGGAGCACTTCTGTAAAAAAATGCCATTGGAATCTTGGTTGGGATTGCATTGAATCTACAGATGGTTCTTGGAGATAATGAAATCTATTTACATTAATTCCTCCAATTCATGGATGGAGGAATCACCTTTAAGTTTGTTTCTTCTTTGCTTACTTTCATGTAGTTTACAGAGTAGAAATCTTTACCTCCTGATATGCTTAACTATTTTATTGCTTATGGTCTTATTGTAATAGGGATAAATTTCATTTCTTTTTCAGATAAACATTGTTAATTTGAAAACTAAGGTGAGCTAATTTATGATTTTTGCATGTCCATTTTATAACCTTGCAATGTCACTGAATGTGCTCATTAGATCTAACAGAGTATTAAACAGTTTTTTAGGGTTTTCTATAAATGAAATCACACCTCACCTGCAAATAAAGGTATTTTTTACTTCTTCCTTTGCAATTCTGGTACTTTTAATTTCTTTTCTTGCCTGATTGCTCTAACTTGGACTTACAGTATTAGTTTGAAAAAAATTGTTTATTTTTGGTTTATTTTCTTATTTATTCTTTATTTATTTATTCTTGTTTTTATTCTTGTTCCTAGAGGGAAGGCTATCAATCTTTCACCATGGGGTATATTACTTATGAGCTTGTCATATCCAGACATACATGATTTCATTGCATTTTGTTTTACTGCCTTCCAAGACATTGCTCGTTTACAAATTAAATCTTTGTGTGGCAAACATTCAACAAGACCCACTGGCACTATCCTCCAAGCCTGTGTCATAATGAAGGTATCTCTGTATTTTCATATATAAAGCTGCCACACACTTACTAGGTCACAATAAACAGGGAAAGTAAACAGTTCAGATACTGGCTTGACCGTGGTGGTCTGGAACCAAACCCAGTGTCTCCAAGCTGTGTCTGCATGCCCTTTATTAAGTTGAAATACGTTCCTTCTACTCCAAATTTAAGAGTTTTTTTTCCACCATGAGGGGGTGTTGACATTTTTCATATTCTTTTTCCCCATCTACCGAAATGATCAAGATTCTTCTCTTTCACTTACTTATGTGTTAGATCACAGGGCTGATGTGCATACATTGGGTCTTCCTTACATGATAAATTCCTTCAGGCAAGGCAAATAATCCCTAGATTTGATGTGCTGCTAGATTTTGTGCGCTAGCATGTGATTGAGATTTTTGCATCTATATTCATCAGGAGTGAGCTGGAGTTTTCGAGCTTTGGTTATCAAGGTAGTACTGGCTTAAGCAATGAGCATGGTGGAGTTTCTCTTCTTTGATGGTCTGGAGGAGGTAGAAAGGATCGCTGCTGATTCCCCTTTAAGTCTCAGATAAAGTTCAATCATGACTCCACTGGGTCCTGAGGGTAATTTTGCATTTGTTTGGGACCAAAAGGGCTTGGGACCAACACTGACCTGTGACACAACCTACATTCTCTGCTGAGTTTTGTTTTCTGAAAGTTAATATGGCAATTAGCTAACAAGTGACCACTTCTGGAATCATGGTAAGCATAGCACATACCTCATCCAGAGTGAAAACAAACCAAATAAAGACTAAAGCTACTTCCCGAAAACAGTGAATAAGTGGCAGCAAAGACACAGGATTAAAATAGGAAGGCTATTTTTTTAGAAAAGCTGTGTTTTGAAGTTTCTGAGCTCTTGAATTTGGTGTCTCTTTGTCTCAAAGCACTTTAAAAATGGTTTTCTTCGAAGAGTATAATACTTATAGTTCCCAAATCTCCATGGATCAGTGTTTCCAGTTTCCAAAGTCTTGCTCTCCTTCGTACTACTAACTCTAATAGACCACCAGACACAAAAGTACTATTCTAGGGGAAAAAGAAATACTAGAGATAACCTAAAACCCTAAAAGCATATCAAGACGGAGTGACAGCACTATATCAGTATTCATTTTTTGTGGCTACAGTAGTTATAATGAAACCGCCACCATTTAGAGCTAACCAGGTGCCTGGTAATAGATTAAGAATGTCACATGCAATCATGCATTTTGTTCCTCAAACAGGTTTCTAGTTTCACTGTTACATTTCCTGTTTCAGATGAAGGAAAAGTCTTAAGAAATTAATGATCTTATCACAAAACTCATAACTAATAACACAAGGATACTGAATCACTTCATTGCATAGCCTCTTAGAGGGCAGGAGTCCTTTATTGCACACACCTACTACATCCCAGTGAGTTGCTGCATTGCATGTTAAGTACAGACCCTACAAAATAGCCTTTGGTCATACCATTGGATAGTGGTAGCAGCTGAAGTTAGGAAGGTCAGTCGTGCTATCTTGTCCACATCAGCGTGTCTCCAAAAGTTGTGGACAAGCCAACATTTAAATCCACAGGTCTGGGTTTTTAACACCTCTCTTTATCAAAACCTTGTCCACCCATCGGTCATTAGTATACGTAGTCATGCCCACATTTTATCTTATTTCAAACTCTCTGGACATGCCCTTTGAATATAATCTCCTGTGATCATGCAAACAGCCCTTGTAGACATCCATCTATGTTTTGGATAGTCAGGAGTTACTGAAATGGCTCTGAATGCCTGGGACTCGGGTTCTCGCTTTCAACTATCATATCATTAACAGCTACTCATTTCAGGTCGGGCACTTCAAAAGAAAATGTCCCTGCAATTGAATGGTGCCCTGAGCCAAGCCCAAAGACCACGGCCACCAGCGCAGACAGGGCTCTGCTGAGCACAGCTCTGATCACAGCCAGGCAGAGGCCCTGTTGAGGGTCAGCTCTGAAACACGATAAGGCTGTTTAAGACCCTACATTGTTGGGAGTTACTTTATGTATCTTCCATGTTCCAAATTTAACTTCTGGTTTCCATCTAAAATCAACCTAGACTATTTATAACCTATCGGTAAAAGGTACATTACACAAAGTCGATCCTAGGTCATAGCAAGAGTCTTTGTCTTAGGAATGGAGGGGTTGAGTCTGGAGCATCAATATATCTAGATACATCACCTGTTGACCCCAAAACCCCCAAAGGGAGAACTGTCCTCCCCTCAGCTTGCTTATTTACAGTAGACCCAGATTTCAGCTAATGTCTTGTGAAGACTTGGGGGGAAGGTTGATATGGAACCCATGTTGTGAGCCAGCTACCTTTGGGATGGGATGGGATGGGATGGGATGGGATGGGATGGGATGGGATGGGATGGGATGGGATGGGATGGGAACCTCTTCCTACCCACTTCCCACTGTCAACTTGCTCTTAGATGAAATTCAGCAAAAGGCTGACTTGTCATGGCTGACCTTGGTGTATGAGTGGCTATGAAGCAAAGATTTTCTTCAATGTTCTTGTCTGAATGACATACAGGTGTGTGGTGCTGTCCCAGAGGCTGACAGGCGGGATGACAAATACACCAACTGCTATGTCCACCTCATCAACACTGCGAGCCACTCTCAACCTCTGAAAGCGGAAACTACACCCTGGGCCACAGATTCTGACTTCCTAATTCAAAATAGGCTAGACTGGGAAGCAAAATCATGAGCAGCAGAGAATGACATAAGCCAGGGGAGCAACAGTGATCTAGCAAGAGATAAAGGAGAAACACATTTTGGTACAAATACCTATTTGGATGGTTTCCAGGAAAGAGGCGTGTTACGTATGTACACATGTGAAGACATGGGCTGATCATACAGCAATCAGCGTAAGGATAATGATGGGGCCATTCTGAGTCAAGCATCGAGCCAAGAAATGTATGGTGGAGATGGCAAAAGCCGCTTAGCTTGGCATCGCCAATCAGCCACAGCATCAATGCTGAGGGATGTTCCGGCTCCAGCTAGCGAGAGAATCCATGTCCATCCGACCTAGAGAGACCGCTCGTGCTCCATTCCCTCTTCCCTCATCCACGGCCCTCCTGCCAGCTCCAAGAGGCTTCTTCCCCATGCAGCCCCACGGCCAAGACACCTCTGGTCCATGGTGGATGCTGCAAGCACCCTCCTGCCTGCCCACAATAACACCTGACTGGCGCGTCCATGGAGCTGCGCAGAGCCCAGGGCAGCCTGGCAACCCCTCGAGCGGCCACTGCCCCCGGAACTGTCGTGCTGAGCCCAGCCCAGCCTTCACCATGACGCTGGGCCTGGCGCTGTCACAGGATGCTCTGCCTCACACTATACACGCCCTTCAGCCGTAGAGTAGAAAGTCGGTTGGTAGGTTCATCAATGGAACGTCGTGTGGCGAAACGCGCAAACTCCAGCTGTACCCAACCATGTGAGGGAATCAGACATAAACACTGTTAAGGGAAGAAGCCAGATAATAAATCACACACCCTTTGTGGCGTGTGGACATAGATTAAGAGCTATGCCTCAGATAGAGGAGCACCTTTATCTCGCTCATCCATCTCTGGTGTGCCAAGTAATTGTCTCTTATCTGTGACAGCAGGCCCCTAATCTCCTAGGAATGTCCCATAAAGAGACACATCCCTGAAGGATAAAAGTGTTTACCCTCACAGGTGTTTTTCCGGTTTAGGTAAAGAATCCTCATCCTCCTGCCTACATGTCGTATGTCACGGGATCTGGGTTTTTTCCTTCCTCAGTGCTTCGTTGTGATCACTCTTTGCCAAGACATCTAAAGACCCCAGGCCCACAATAAAAGTGGACTTGGATCTGCAAGCTGGTCCTCAAAGATCGTTAGCAATCTTTTCCGTCTCATTCTTCTTCTTTTCCCACAAACAACCCCCTAACAATCGCTTATACTTCTGTTTACCCAAAGTTCAATGAAGGGAAAGTTGGCTTTTGTTTAGAGATGCAATGTTAAGCAGCTGTCTGTCAAGACAGTGTCAAAGAGATGAGTCCCATAAAAATAAGAGCACTGGCTGACTTGGGGACAAAGATAGGAGTGGTAGGTAATGGAAGAGCTTCTCAGGGGCTCCAGAACATTCTAGTTCATGTCCAAAAACCTGGCCAAGCGAGTGTACACTTCATGACAACTAAGTGAAGGACACACTGTTGACATTTCTGAGTCTGGGGTACATTTCAAGAATGACGTTTCTTGTGGGGTGCAGCTCCACAGGATGCTGCAGGAGAACTAAACAACTCACCCTAAGTGAACCAAGGGGCCTCTTCCCTTTAGTCAACTATCTTGAGCCCCTCTGCAGGAAACAAGTCAAAATGCACATTTGCACACAGTGGAAGACTGGCCTTCTTACTTCTTGATAAAACTTGATGGATGACTTCTACTTAAGTCATCTTCTTCCCTTCTGACTGTATGTCATCACTCTACGATCCAGAACAACCATGGCTAATCACCACCTCCAGTGTCTTTACTCCTAAATTCGCATCAGTCTCAGCCTAAGAAGCAAACGCTTCCTGAAGAGCCCGGCTAATATTTTGGTTACAAAATATGTTTGTGAAATGTCTTTTCAAATTGTCGAACAGTGTTTTATTCTTTCTTATGCCGATGACACTCTCCTTCCATTGCTTTTTTAAAGGTCATGATATCCAGTGGCTCGAAATCCAACTTCTGCTTTGCCTTTTTAATAATCAATCTCCCAGCTTGAGGCAATACTCTTTTCATCCCAGATTTTCAAAGCACAAATCAAATTATGCTTCTATTATACTTTAACGCTAATAGCTTCCCTGAAGAACAAAGAATAAACTTCTTAAAAATGTGTTCAAGGCCCTCCAGAATATTTCCAACTTTTTCCCCCAAACCTCTTTTCTAAGCAAACTCCACTATAAAAGTCACTGAACCTACAAAGAGAGTTGTGTACACACACAGGATTCCATAGGATTCTCTACTTCATATAGCTTCAGAGTCATGCTCAAACCTCTTTTTTTTATTTTTGTTTGTAATACATACAACAAAACTAGCACAAAAATGAAAGCTCAAGTGTCTTAAAAATTTCATGCAAATAATAAATATTAATCAATTTAAGAGAGTACATCATATAAGACTTAGTTTTAATCCAAGAGAACAGTCACCAGAAAGTTTATTAGTGTAATTAATTCACAATTATAGCAAAAAAGAAGCCCTCTAAATCATATAAAGGATATGTACCAGTAACTCCTAGACATCAATAAAGACAGAAAAAGGCAAGGATTTCAAGACATCAGCACTATATTAATCCTATCCCCAGTGGAATAAAGTCATATAAGATGAATAAAGGCATTTAAAATAAAAATATGCTTATGAATCAAAGACTCAACTAATTATGTAAATGGGCAAGATGACTCAACACAAGTCAAAATACAAATGCCAATCACTGTCCTACTAAGCAGCAATAACCACTTTTAAAATATAACTAAGGAAAAGACTATTTCCCACAGCAACCAACACACCTAGAATGTCAACGGAAGAATGTCAAAGGCTAACAAGAAGCAGGTAAAACTAATGTGGGGAAGGCAGAATTTTACAGAACCAGTTGAGTCCTCCAGAGAATGGTGAAGAGATGACCCCCCCACCCCCAGCAATCCTTTTAAAGATGACATTTCTCCCTAAAGCAGTCACACTGCAGAAATGCTGACCAGATTACTGATGAGGTGCTTTACAAACTTAAAAGCTGACTCTAAAGTTAAATAAAAAGGAATTGTATTAGAACAGCTCAGAAAAACTCATTTAAGAGTGCGGGAGAGGTTCCTTTAGAAGCCAAGCATTCTCTGAAAACAGAGAGCACAGGGAATAAGCTAAAAGTTTGTGTGGCAGAAGATAAGTGCTACAACAGATGCAGGTACACACAGAACTCAGGTATTTCCCAAAGCTGATGCTTCGAACCCAGAGGTGAAACCTTTTAATAAGTGATACTAGAAGAAATTAATTCCTATATCAACAACACAGTCTCATGCCATTCATAAAACACGCTCCAGATGAAATAAAGGCCTTCTATGAAAAAAGAGCTATGAAATAATCAGGAGGAAAATCTTGGATACCATCTGTTTGTACTCTCAGAACAGGGAAGCCTTTCTTTAAAAGAAAAAAAATAGTGAAGTCATAAGAAAAAAAATAAAACTATCTTCCAGTTTCCACACTGAATACCAGTAGCAGCTCAGTGTAGCTTCCAAGATACCATCAGCAAAACGGAATGGCAAGAAAAAGCGATTTCAAGACACATGCAGAAGCCATAACGGTCCATAATTTTTTCAAAGTTCACCTGAATCAGTGAACAGGCAAATAAAATAAAATTTCTAACCTGAGACGCTTAAAGCGATTAAAAAGTCTATCGATGTAGCCTTTCAACAGCTGTCAGTTACATAACTCAGAAAATTGTTTAAAAATATTAACAAGACCCCAAAAATTAAGATATCTGTTCTCTGGAAACATTAAGAAGGGATAAAGCTTGATATTTTGGTAGCAACATATTTCCATTTTCAACACAGATGCTGAAATCAGAAGTAAGCAGTCTCTGGCTATAAGAATCCTATACATGTAGTTTTTTTATTTATTGAAAATCAAAAGAATATTCGTCAGGCTCCTCAAGACTTGAAACAAAAATGCCTGGTTTGGCTCTAACAGAAAAAAATGTCTTTTTGATGACTAAACTCACAGACGCAATCACCAGACATTAAGGGGGGAAAGTCCTTTGCCAATCAAGAGGGTGAACATTCTTCCAGTGCAAGGACGGGTGCAGTGGCAGCAGCTGGCTCAATACCATCCTCCGAGACTTGGCATCTCTCAGGGAGCTGCTGAAACGGTCTGAAAATCCCCCAAACGACACCGATTCTCAGACAATGTAGCTCTGGAAAATAACTC
The DNA here is from genome assembly GCA_004024945.1 of Uropsilus gracilis. Lineage (NCBI taxonomy): Eukaryota > Metazoa > Chordata > Mammalia > Eulipotyphla > Talpidae > Uropsilus > Uropsilus gracilis. The sequence continues at coordinate 18,654 of PVHY01021907.1, forward strand.
CGGAAAATAACTCCATCCTTCCTTATCTGGTTTCCACAGAAAAGCAGTTTTTCCAATCTAAGAATATTAGAGTTTCAGAAAAATTCTTTTCAAAAGGTCTGATCAAAAGACCGAGAGGACTTTAGAGTTAAAAGCAAAACTCCTCTTATTTTACAATCCCAAACTGTAATAAAGTCACTGAAATCACTGGAGGGCGCGAAACAATCTTAGCATGTTAACATCCCGTTTCCAGGGAATTGTAAATCTGCTCACTGGAGTATATCATTTTTTTCCAAGGATATTTACTGAAAAGACCAAGCATGAAACGTCTGCGTTCGGGGTCAGTCCATCGTGGCCAGTCTTGTTTTGCCTTTTTTTACTCTGTAAAACTTAAAGCGTAACTCTGCTCTTTCCCAAAGACAGACTGTCTTCAGGCAGCTAGTAAACAATCTTCCTAGAGCTGCGCTACTTGTGAAGAATCAACATTCACAAAGGAGGTATTCAAGCGGAGCTTGGGACGAAGCTTCTGGAGCAGCAGGAGAAACCACTGGTCTCCTTTCAGCCACTGTTTCTTGAGTTCTCTGCATGGCCCGAGCTGCGTGAGAGGCGGAGACGTGAGCTTGTGCTGCAAGGACCTGGCTAGCTCACTGGCGCATCCCCCACACATTCCCATTGTGCCATCTGACATGTGCTTGCTTCTCGCTGGACCGTTGACATCAGTGCCAGCTGCATCACCAACTAGTCCTTATGCCCACGAATCCTGACTCTGGACCAGAACATATTCCAGTGGTGACTGGTTTCAGACTGGAAGCCATAAAGTCATTTTAGACTTCCCAGTAGCCACTGCTGAAGAGACAGGGACAGGTGAGGTTCTTTGAAGACTTATTTAAACCAAAAAACATCAGGACACCATCATTTCCCAGGCAGTCAACGTTCAACGTTAGATTCTCTTTCTTGCCCTGAGTCTTCAGAATCTGTGGTCAGTGTGTGTTCACACACGTGGCCTATCTGCCCCCGGGGACCTGCTGTGTCCCAAACACGGGCCCATGACGCGGGGTCATGACTTCAGGGGCTGAAGACGGTGAAAAGACCCACCAGAGAAGACTCTCGTCCTCATGGTGATAGCATCTTTCACACGGCCAAGACACAAGTCAACCTAAGTGCCCAGCAGCTGCGCCTGGATGGAGAGGCTGAAGCACAGACAGCGGCTGCCATGGGAGGGAGCCAGGGGTGGGGGGAGATGGGGTACCAACCCAAGCGCTTTGGGGGGGGCTGAGGCACGTGGATGTGTGACGTTCTCCCCCCACAGGACGGTTTTGTGAACCAGTACAATTTGATTGAAAACATGTCATGTTCCTACAAGTGTTTAGCCATTCTTCTGGAAACCCCGTGTCCATGCTGGGCGCCGTGCCCTCTTTCTGAAGGGACCGTGGCGGGGATGGGCACATCCCGTTTGTCACCTTCAGTGAAGTGAGAGCCCCCAAGCTGCCGTCTCGATGTGAGGGACGTGTGACCTTCCTCTTTGTGAGCCCCACTCTGCCTTCTCCGTGGACTTACCTCGGGACCCGGGCGAAGGGGCTGGGTCGTCCAAGGTCGCCATATTTGTGACGGAAATGTAGCTGCATCCAGGTCTCCCGATCAGAAGCTTCTTGCGCTCGTGACTCTTCCTGTGAAGCAGCAGACGGTTCCTGAAGACCTGTTCCCGTCTGGGGAGACGGGAGCTCTGAGGAGCGAGGAGCCTACGGTGTCGCCTCGACCTCACGTTGCTGGACGCCAAGCCAGCTGGTGGCGGGAGGGAGCATGGGGAGCCGCAGGGAGCCACAGCCACAGGAGATCTGGGGGCAGCTCACTCTGCAGAGGCCGGTGACCTCTCGGACAGCGGGGCAATGTCCGGTCAGCAGATCACACACAGCCCCCAGCTGCCCCCAGCTGCCCCCAGCTGCCCCCAGCTGCCCTCAGCTGCCCCCAGCTGCCCTCAGCTACCCCCAGCTGAGCCCAGCTGCCCCCACACCCTCACTAGCTCACAGCTGGGAGTGAAGGACCGAGTCTCTGGACAGCAGGTGGCAGAGCAGCCCAGGGACCGTTGTCCATCACGTGGGGACACGGCCAGTGGCCCCAGTGGGATAGGAGCACAGGCCACCACAGGCAGCTTCCGGACAGCCCAGCGCCCCCCCCCCAGGCGCTGGAGACGCCTCACCAGCCAGACGGGCCCTGCGTCCTGCCCAGGGCGAGGTGGGCGGCAGGAACCTCAGTCGCACGGCCCCCACCTGCCAAGTGCATCCATGTGTGCGGGACGTCCGGGCGCCCCGCCTGCTCTGCTGTCCTCTGGTCACCCTGCCACCGCTGCCTGCTGGTGGGCCGGGTCCCCAGACGCGGCAGCGTGGTCAGTCACACGTCCAGACCCCACTGCCCGGCCGGCCTGCGACACGGCCTCGGCCCCGGGGTCCTGGCCACCTGCGGCGCCCGGCGCACTCTCGAGAAGCCTACGGAGGCCACCGAGAAGCCCAGCAGCCTGGACAGCAGACCCTAGCCAGGGCGGGCAGCGGGCACAGCTGCGCACCCCTCCGTGGGCGGCGGATCTCAAGCAGATGCTGAGAGACGGGAACAGAGGCAGCGTGGGCCTGCCGCCCGCCCTTCGTCCCCGGGAGAGGCCGGCCGAGGGCCCTGACTCCGCGTCCTCCACCGCCAGGACCTGCGTGTGAGCCCGAGCTCAAAGCCATCTGTGAGCACAATGCGGCGCTAGCCAGACGCTGCCGGTGAAGACGCCCCCAAACCTGGGAGGACGTCAAAGTCACGTGGAGGAGACCACGTGTTTCACCGAAACCGGCTTTTCCGTCCCATGTCCGTGCCCCTGCTTTCTCTGGAACGAGAGCCACGTGAAGCTTACTGCTCCCCCCCGCCCCTCCTTACATGCTAACAAGCCCTTTTTTGGGCAGCAACGCTAAAAGGACATGATCCACACTTTGGGGGGAAAGTCACCCAACACGTTTGTGGAGCAAAAGCGGTGTCCACTGAGTGCTGGGCATGGCGTCCCTCAAGCACCCGCAGCCTGATGCGCCACCTGCAGCCTGATGCACTGCTGGACACAGCAGACCCACGGCCCACGAGTGTCCAGGGCAGTGCTCGAGAGAGCCCTGACCCTGGGAACAGGGAGGACGAGGTGGCTGGCATAAGCTCAGTGGAAGCTGGGCCCTGGCACACGGACGGCCAGAAGCACTGACTCCTTGGCTGACCCCGCCACACACAGCTTTCAGTCACTCCCCCTGCATCTCTGCACCCCGCTTCTCCTTGTGGAAATAGAAGTGATAGCAAAGCTGTGCCACGGGGCTCTCAGAACATTCTGGAACTATCTGGAAATGCATGACTGCTGTGTCGTGGAACTCAAACAGCATGTTGACTATTGAAAAAAGAATGAGAGGCTCTGTGATTCCAACACAGTGCCTGCTGTAAGTGACCCTCGAGGGCCACTCTCTGGCACCCCCACGAGATTTGGGGATTTCCTCCAAAGGTGGGACGTGTCTTCTCCCGTGTACAAGCAGAAACGTAAAGAACTTGGAGCTCATGTCCTATTTCTACAACGATGGAGTGGGCCTGCCTTTGTCCTCATGGTGACAGAATCCAACAAGCTACTTGCCACCGACACAGCGTAGTGTCCAGTTGAAAACTGTACGGGCGTCAAAATGCCCTGGTGGGCAGGTCTGAGAGAAAGACCCTGCAAGAGGAATCAAGAAGCACCAAAAGGCACATAAAACGGGGGCCAGAGATAGGGAGAAAAGAGACGAGAATGGCGGACTGAGAGAACAGGCCCACATGGCCTATCCAGGGAAGACCCCTGGAAAGGTGAGCTGGTGGTAGCAAGGAGTCATAGTGGGAGAGTGGCTGGCAGAGAAGTAGCTGGTGTGAGTTGGAGGCCAGAACAGCAGACCAGGGGTGATCAGGAGCTGCTGAGGGCAGGCCTGGTGAATGTGGCCAGATGCCGCTGAAGGCGGGCCTGGTGAAGGAAGCTCGTGGAGCCGCAGCAAGGTGGCATGTTTGGAAAGCTGATTTGGGATCAGCATTTTGCTGAAGCAGTTTGAAGAGCCTTGGAGTAGCAGAGCAGCTCAGAACACTGGAGAGAGAAGCAGCAAAGAGAAGATGCTGGAGAAGGACTGGACTTTGCAGGGTGCCTGCCTGCAAGTTTGGAGGGGCAACGGGCACCATCTTGGACATGTGTTTGGGACTTCGAACTAAACAGTACTTTAGGGGTAGGGTAACTGACCACTTGTGGTATTGAGGATTTTTCATTTTCTTGCTTAATTTTCCTTGTAAATAAAACCCTGTTGGTTAAATTGCATTTGGCTGGCAACTGCTATGTTCAGGTGGTACAAACCTGAGGGAACCTGGGTGGCAGAAGCTGCATTTTTAAGTGTGGCTTGTTGGGTGGAGGCTTCTGCCTATTTTGACCCAGATTCACCATCACTAGGACAGCAGCCAGTATGTACCTGTGCATCCCCACGTAGCCTTGTGCTCCGTATCACCACCACAGCCAACACTCCACCCCCACCTCCACAGCCAACACCCCACC
>PVHY01021908.1:0-23173 GCA_004024945.1 Uropsilus gracilis
AGATCTAGTCTTAAAAAAAAAAAAAAAAGAAAAGAAAGCTTAGAAAAACAAATGAATAGACTGAGAGAACCACAGGGAAAGATAGAACAGAGAGACAGGAACACATTAAAGAAGAAGTGACAAAAATAAAAATAACCAAAACACAAACGATAAGAAGACAGTATATAAACCTCATTTATCAGTAATCATTCTAAACATAACTGGTCTGAACTCACTTTAAGACACAGAATGACAGATTCGATTTTAAAAAGTAAGTCATCTTGTTCTGCATTCAAGAATAGTACATTAGATCGAAAGACAAACATAGACTTAAGATGAAAAGCTGGAGTGAGATATTTCAAACAACACAGAATAAAGCAAGAGCTGATCTTCTGATATTTGGTAAATTAGATACCTTTCAGCCAAAAATGATAATAATAAAGATGGACACTATAATGATCAAGAGAACAATTTGTCAAGAAAATACAACTATCAATATTTATTCACCCAATACAGACATACATAGAAAACACAGTTCACAAGCCTAAAGCAACATTTTAATAGTAACACTAAAATGATAGGGGATTTCAATATATTGCTTGTATCATTGGATAGATAATCCAGACATATATAGAGTTCTATCCCAGAAGAAATGACTACACATTCTTTTCAAGTGCACCAGAAACATTCCCAAGGGTAGATCATATGCTGGAATGTAAGATATATCTCAAAAATACATGAAAAGAGATTATATCAAGTACAGATAACAATGATATTTAAAGCTAGAAGTCAACCATAAAAAGAAACCTGGACAAATCCTGAACAGGTGAAAACTAAACAAAATGGTTTTGAGTAACTCTGGGATCAATAAAGAAATCAAAGCAGAAATAAAAAATTACCTGGTGAGTAACAGCATGAAAATACAAACTACCAGATCCTATGGGATATACTAAAAATGAAAAATGGTATCAAGAAGGAAGTACATAGCAATACAGGCCATATCAGTCAATAAGAAAAGTCTCAAACTATCTGATCTGACAATCAAAGGAGCTAGAAAAAGAACAAACAAAATCCAAAGGAAGAAAATCATAAAAATTGGAATGGAAAAAAATTATGTAGAAAACAAAAAGATGATATGAAAGATCAGTGAAAGTAAAGTTGATTCTTTGGAAGGATTCTTTTATCAACAAAATTGATAAATTTTTAGGTTCATCAGGAGAAGAAGAGAGAAAATGCAAATAAAAAAAGAATAAAAGGTGAAATTATAACAAATACTGGAAAAGTACTCCTGTGAATAACTATATGCAAACAAACTGCATAGAAAAATAGATAATTTTTAGGTCATACAACCTGTCCACAAGTGAAAATGAATTGTCAACTTGATCAGACCAATTACAAATAGACTCGGAAAGAGTAACCAAAAGTCTCCCTAAGAACCAAAGCCTGGTGCCAGAAAGGGACCTAATACCTAGCCTCAAATTCTACAAAGAAAATAATGAAAAGTGGTCTACCTCACCAGGCTAATATCATCTCCATACCCAATGCCAGTAAGCACAGTACAGGAAAACTATAGACCTGTTGTTCAGATGAATATAAATGCTAAAATCCTCAACAAAATCTTGGCAAGTTGAATCCAGCAACATATTAAAATCATCCACCATGGCCAAGAGATATTTCAGGGAAGTGTGAGGGTAGTTCAGCATATGCAAATAGATCGATGTCATTCAATATGTCAGCAACAAAAAGGTAACAATCACAAAATCTCTTCAGTAGATGCTAAAAAGTATTTCGCATTCAATACCCATTTATAATTTAAAAAAAACACTGGAATAAAATGGAAGTAAAAGGAGTTACTGCATGACAAACACACAGGTACCTCATACTCATAGTACAAATAGCTGACTCAGTTCTGAGAGAAAAAAATGGAAGTATCTAATTTTCTGATTTCCAGTTGTACTACAGTAATAGTAATCAAAACAGTATGGCTTTGAAACGAAAACATACACATAGACAAAAGGACTACATTAAAGAGCCCAGAAATAAGTACACACAAAGGAGCCGTGACCATACAAGGGAGGAAAGAGAGCACCTTTAATAAATGATATTGGGAAACATGCAAAATACATGCACACGCGCGTGCACGCGCGCACACACACACACAGCTATATCCTTAAGTCCTTCCTTAAAAATGGATTAAAGATTTAGACGTAAGACATCAAACTATAAATAAAAGAAAATATAGATGACTTCTGGACATTAGCCATAGAATTGTACTTGGGTATACAACCCCAAAGGCAAAAACAGAGGCAAAAATAAACAGGTGATAGCAAGTTAAGAAGTTTCTGAACTTCAAAAAACACCACCACAAAATCAAAAAGGCAACCTGTGTTCTAGGAGAAGGTATTTTTCCATTGCATATCTAACATTGGTTTAATTTCCATAATATATAAACTCATGCATTTTAACAACAATAAACAATCCAATCAGAAGTTTTGCAAAATACCTAAGTAGATGTTTCTCTAAATGGACTTACAGGTACAAGAAAAAATGTTCAGCACTATTTATAAGGGAAACCACAATGAGTTGCCACCTCACCCCCATGAGAATGGCTTAAATCCAAAAGACTAAGACTAGAAACATAAATGTTGGTGAGGATATGGAGAAAAAGACTCTGATCCACTGCTGGTGAAAATATAATTTGGCGCAGCTTCTATGAAAACACTATGGAGATTTCTCAAAATAAAAATAAATAAAATAAAACTATTACCCAATAATACCATTGCTAGGTATTTATCAAAAGCATATGAATATTCAGAAACTATTTATACCTATATTTATGGTATTGTTATTTAGATTAGCCAATTCATGGAACCAAACTGTATACTCAGCAGTGGAAATATGGAGAAAGAAATTGTGCAATATTATACTGGATAAAGAAATTGTGCAATGTTATACTCGATGAAGTATTATTCAGCTACTAGAAACATGAAATAGTGCCTTATGGGACAGAAGGATGTATCTTGAGGTGACTAAGTGAAAAAAGTCACAAGGTGAAAAATAATTATCAAATGAGTTCATTCATTTGTGGAATATGAATAACAAAGAATCTCCGAACTTGTGAAACACAACAAAAATAATTATTATACTGAAAAGTATCCTGGTTACCAGAAGGGGGATAGAGAAGAGAGTATAGGAGAGGGAAGGTATTAGCACTGGTTGATAGAGCATCAACACTGGAGATTCTTTAAAAGTGAGTGAAATGTGTGTACATGTGGAGGGATAAAAATGTACTCCCGAAAGTATACAGTTATATAAATGATTGACAGATAAATAATGTTTGAGAAAACAATTGCAAATTCTAGATATTTATTATGTATGCAATTTTAGTCTTGGTAATTTTAGTCTTAGAAATGTCTGTAAAAATATAAATTATAGCTTAAATTTGGTTGATTCTAGAGAACTTGGGACCTATCCCTATCATCTTTTAGCTTTGCCTCTTTTCCTCTAGAGAAAATAAGTATCTACTCTGATATTAGCCATCTTTAATATTTTTTAAAAAAGCCTCTTATTAGAAAATGTGTCGAAGTTTTGATTTTTTGCTAACTGAAAATACTCATGAAAACCTTTTGTTTGTTTCACAAAGTAGCAATTTTGTTTTACTTCTGTATTTTATTCTGTGTGAATTGCTTAGGTTTGAAGCACACCAAGACACTAATTTAGAAATACTTCTTTGCATGTGAAGACTATTTTGCGTCAAATTAGAAAATTTACTTTTCAGACTTTTAAAGGATTTATTATCACAAAGTAATGATTTGTAGTGATTCTGCTCCTTGAATTATTTAACTTTTTTTCCCACAATTTTAATAATAATTATTTCAATACTTTTTAGTGCATCTTTTTAACATATAAAATGTTCATTTTGCTTAGAGAAAAAGATTTGGAACTCAGGGTTGCAGCTTCTGGAGCACAAGACCCTGAGAAATCGGTAAGGGTTCCTGTCACATCTAAAATTTACTCTTTCATTCAAATGTGGAGGCAGGTGGACATGGAAGATATTGGGGAAAATGTGAGAGTAGGCCAGTTTGAGCTAAATTCTATTCTTATGGAACTTAGACCTATATTTTTATCTTCCTAAGATAGTTTTTTTTTTTAAATATGGGCATAATTTTTTTTTTGTTGTTTCTTTTGAATTAGTCCTTTGATCAAATAAATATATCATTTCAGGGGAAATCTTATCTCAGTTTCATTTATAATGCTTGTTAATATTTTTGAGTATATTTTAACCACTTTTCTTATATTAGAGTGTGGTTCCACGGGCAAAAATAGCGAGAAGTAGTCTCAAAAAAAAAAAAAAAAAAAAAAAAGAGTGACTACTGAAGAAACAAAATTGTAATTCTATTTAATTAAGCATTTTAATAATTTTTCTTTAATGTAAAACTACAGATACAATAACTTGATTTTTACTTTAATTTTGCAATTCTCATTAAGTGGAATGAATTACTCACATCACTGCAGTTAAGTAAGAAGGAGGTAATAACTTGTTACTTTCAACAAAATGTACTTTTCTGTATTTGGATATGTAGTATTTATTTGCTAAGGCTAATTTTTGTTTCATCTTTGATTAGGAAACTTTAATTTCATTAAAAAGTTCATTCTTAAACAGAATTCAGCCATTTAGGACTATTTACCTTTAGGCAACTTTTGACTTAATTTCACTTATGCTAAGTACATATGCTATGGTTTATAAGTTAAAAAAATTAATATGTATCAACATCTAGGTTTTTCACTATTCAGAGACTAAACCTTTTAAATTAATCTGAAATATGTTACTGCTAGCAAATATAAACACAGTTGGGGAAAAGGAGAAATTGTAAAAATATATATATTTTTTCCTATTAATAAATACCTTTATGATATTTTTCAAAAAATCAAAAATTCAAATTTTAAAAATGAAAATCTTAGCTATAATTATGAACTTTTTAATGTAATTACGTTATAGTTACATGGCTACTGGTTTATATGGTGAATTTTAATTGGTGATGGAAGGACACAACTTTTCATTTATAATTTTAATGAAATAACTTTTCATTGTCAAGTTGTTTATGAGATCAAATAAACACATATTAGAAACAGTAATTAGATCACTATTTTTTGGGTTTACTTTTGATATGCATATCTTAGAAAAGGAGTCATAGATGATATTTGGGATTAGGGGTTAGCCAACTGGCCTATTGCAAATCCAGTTGCCCTCTGTTTTGATAGTTTAAATTTTTATACAGCACACTTCCCACACATAGTATCATAATTACTTTAGCACTATGGCTAGTTTAGTATATGTGAAGGGATCATAGGGCCTAGAACTGATATATTCACTGGCTCTGTGCTTAGAATTTTTGCTGACTGTTCTAGAGAATAGTTTAATATCAAATATGGCAATTGGAGAGAGAAGCAGCATAATGTTGTAATAGGGAGTTCTATATTTAGTATTAATATTTGGTACTCCTCTTTGTTAGTGTTGGTATTGTAGGTCACATGATTTCTCAGGGAACCTCAGTTACTCCATTTATAAAATAAGGATGAGAACTTCAAAATCTTTTATAGCTATAAAATTCTATTATTCTGTGATTCAGTGCCCACTAACAGTCTTAGATAAAGGGTCTTTGTGTTCCCTTCCTCCTTTAAGTTTATGATTACAAGTAACAAACATTTTTTTTCCTTTATTTTAGCCTAATAGACTAAAGCAGTTTAGTATGGCACCAAGACACTTTGAAGAGACGATTCCACCTGAAAGACCCAGGGTAGCTTTCCAGACACCTCTCCCTCCTTTATCTGCCCCATCAGCCCCACCTATCCCATCAGTTCACTCCATCCCATCTCAAAATGAAGATATACACAGTGGACTCAGCAGCACCGTTGGTGAAATGGTGCCTCCCAGGTGCTTGTTTAAAATGTTTTGTGTTTGGGAATTAGGTAAGGTATCATTGCATTTTGTGTTTAGAAGGATTTGTGAAACAGATAACATTACCCTTTAGAGATTTTATAGTATCATGACTTTTATAAATAATTTCTCTTAAAGCTTATCTTCATTGTTTTTCTTTTCCTTGTTATTAAAAAAGCCAGGGCAATCTTTGTGACATTTTTAATTATTAAAAATTCTTTAATATTTTTAGAATTAATAATTGAATATATTTTGTTGTTTAATTTCAGGTCATATTTTAGAATATCTGTTTTTAATATCTTTTAATCTATAAAAGCTCTATGTGTATTTTCTTCAATTTTGTAATTTCCACTTGGCAAACATTGACTTCTTCCTTCAGTTTATGTAGAAAAGATTTCTTCAGTCTAATGCTCTCCCAACTGAGCTATTTCGGCTTACCTATGTAGAAAAGATTTCTAATGTCATTCTTTTATATGTGTATAAATGACTTTATTTTACCTTTTTCCTTCATCTTTTTGTATGTGATTATTTAGGAGCTATGCAGTTCAAATACTGGGAAATAAAATATGTTGAAATTATAAAACCTGTAACTTAGATATAAAAGTTTTGATTTCTGTATGTAAAAGACTATATGTGAGGAAAATATTATTGGTAATCTTTTGATATAATATTTCTGGGCTACATGTTCTTTTTTTAGTAGAACTATATTTAATCAGCTGCTTTTCTTCTAATATTGTTATTTCCTGGACAATTGTTATTTCTTCTTTAAGTGGGACTTGGTCTTATCTTTTATTTACTTTTAGCAACTATGTTGGATTCTGTTTATGGTTCTTAGCAGATGATGTTTTGATTGTTTTATCAAATGACTTTCTGACCTAAAAGGTAGAAATTATAGAGCATGTTATGATGGTGTCAGCACTTGTTTAGGGATCAGTCGTTGACTTCACTAACTGGATCTTGGACCTACCATACCTTTGTTTTATTTTAGTTTTGTCATTTAAAAATGAAATGGCAATTTTTTAAATTTTTACCTTTAAAAGTTGTTATGTGAATTGAATCTTATGTAAGTTCCTATAAAAATGTAAGATTTAATGATGTCGAAGTTGCCTTACATAGTGGTTTTTTAACTACATAGTTTATATGATCTTTGGAGATAGATAGTAAGGTTAGACACAGCAAATGACTGTGAAAAACAATTCACTTACTGAGGAGAATTTAATGCCTTAGCTTTTCAGATTTATTTTGAAGTGTACTAGGGAGTGAGTCTGTTAAGATACACTCAAGTATATTCTTTATAAGGATGCCTAGAGAAAAAAGAGAAAACTTTTTGTTCATCTAAAGAGGTATTTGCTTTTTCCATTTTTATTATTGGAAAATACTACACTTGTAGAAATACATCCATTATGAAGTGTGAAGTAGATATTTTATAAAACACTAAAAAATTATTTCAAGATTTCCACTGTTATTTAAACAGATTCAGTTTCATATTATGGTTACTTTTTCCCCCTTTGAAAGATTTGTAATCTTACTCTGTACTCTTTGTTTGGTCTTCTATCCCTATCCTTCTCTGTGATTAGCTCACTCTAGCAGGTTGGCTCACATATTGCCTTTTTGAATGTCTTCCTTATATTTTTCTCCTCTTTCTATGTGATTTGAATATCCCTACTCCAGTAGGGTCCTTCATTACTTGTATTGTTTTGGTATACTATACTTTGTTGTGATTGTTTATTTTTGTAGTCAAATGCTCTACCCCTGAGTTATATTCCCTCAGCTTGTAATTGTTTATTTCTGCATTTCCCTAGACAAGGACCAATGTTATTTAAAACTATTATGTAGTGACTAGTAGATATTGACTGATTGATATTAATCAAAATTTTGTCATATATAAGTGTTTGCCTTAAATTCTAAAAGTTTATGCTGTATTACCTGGGTCTTGAATAATAACTATAATGAAAATTATAATAAGGTGGTAACATTTTCTACAGCTACAATTAGATTTTCAGTAATGCTTTTTGCAAGAGAATATTGTCTTGATTTTTAAACATTTGCTTTGAAATATGTGGAAAATTATATAATTTCTTTTGATATAGGATTGCACCTCTGCCTCCACCACCACTCCTGCCACCTTTGGCTACTAACTATCGGACTCCTTATGATGATGCATACTATTTTTATGGGGCCAGGAATACTTTGGATCCTAGTCTTGCTTATTGTAAGTTGTCTTTGGAGTAAGCATTTCTTTTCCAGTGGTTCAGTCAGGAAAGTTGATTTTTGTGCAAGCAGAGGTATATAAATTGAAAAGCAAAGCTTTACTTAATTATTATACATTGCTTGATTTAATAAATACCCTACTTTACAGCTCAGTTATAGATATAGTTATTTCCTTTTCATCTAGATTTAAGAACTAGCTATTTTATGTTTTTGTGTTGTTCTTTGCTAACTATTCTAGAAGGAAATAATTGATGCTTTTGTTTGGGTAGCATTTTCAGTTTGTTACTTTTACTTTTTTAATTGTTGTTAAATGGATTCGCTGAGACTTTGTTTTTCTTTTAAGATGGCTCTGGAATGATGGGAGTACAGCCTGCAACTTATGTTAGTGCTCCGGTCACTCACCCACCAGCACATCCCATTGTGTAAGTTGTCAATGAAAATAATAATTGCTTTCAAGATTAATAGGTCCCCTGTAGAAACAGAATTATTTACCTCATTTTTTGGGTGCAGAACAGATATAATTTAACTTCTAATTATTGTATGTCAGTGTTCAAAGTATTGCTTTTAAGTCAAAGCACATTTAAAAAATTAGAAACACCTCACTTTTTTTATTAGAAGTCTTGCATACGCATTATTGAATACAAACCAACATGTAACAAATTGAAATCACATAAAATCTAATTTATCTGAGGATAGAAATATCTATATTCAAGAAGTCTAAGTATACACACTCATAAAAATATGTACACATTACACCACAAAGTGAATTTTAATGATTTGCATTAGTCTATAATGTGCTTTTCAAATAAATATAATAGGGTACCATAGACTTTTTTCCCCATGTCTTTAATTGTGCTTCATTGGCGTTATTTTAAAAAATTTAACCTTTTATTTTGAAATAGTATATTCCCACAGAATTAAAGTAATAATACAAAAATGTGATCTCATGTAATCTTTACCTAGTTTCATTAGTGCTAACATCACACAAAGCTATGGTACAATATCATGATTCCAGATATATAACAGTGGGTACAGTCAAAATACAGAATACTTCCATTATTTCAAGAACCCTTGTTGGTTCCTGTTTATAGTTACCTAGTTTGGTTCCACTCAAACTCCTTAGCCACTGGCAGCAACTGATATGTTCTCCATTTTTATAATGCCATTTTAAGAATATTATATCAATGGAATCATATACCATGTAACCTTTTGAGGTCATTTTTAAAAAATCAGCATAATTCTCTGGAGATTCATCTAGGATTTATATGCATAAATTATTTGTTCATTTTAATTGCTGAGTAGCATTTCATAATCACTGACTTGGTGGTGGACATGTAGGTTATTATGAATATAGTTGCTATAAATATTCCAGTACAGGCTTTTGTGTGAATGTAAGCCTCATTTCTTTAGGATGATTGCCCAGGAGTATAATTGTTGAGTTGTGTGATAGTTTGCATGTTGTGTTTTACAAGAAACTGCCCACTTGATTTTACCAAGATTGTACTATTTTACTTCATATAAGTTATTTATAACTTTTGCTTTCCTTCTGATCTTAGAAAAAAATCTTGCAGTCTTTTACCATTGAGTATGATATTTATAGGTAACTTTTATTATGTTTGTATATGACTTTCATTATGAGTTTGGATGTGTTCCCTCCTCTTCACTTTGGATTTGTTTTTGATAAAGTTGGAGTAGCGTTGATGTTAGTTCTTTAAATGTTTGAAAGAATTCACCTTGGGAGTATCAATTCCATGTTTTACTTTGTTCAAGAGATTCTTGATTACTGAGTCAATCCCTTATGATTTTCTATTTCTTCATGATTTAGCCCTCATCTTAACAATATTAAGTCTCCAGTCCATGAATCTATGCTGTTTCTCGGTTTATTTAAACTTCTTTAAACTCTATCAACAATATTTTGTAATTTTCAGGCTCTTTAGCTTCTGTAAAATTTAAGAATAATTTATTGTTTGAATTGTAGAATTTGTCATTGAGAATTGTAGAATATAGTAGAATTTGTCATGTTGCTAATAGTTGATAGGAATATAATTTAACCTTATATATTGATCTTGTATCCTGGAGTTTTGCCCAACTCTTTCATTATTCTAAACAGTTTTTAGTGAATTTCTTAGCATTTTGTATATAAGTGATTATAATGTCAGCAAATAGTTTTACTTTTTCTCTTCTAGTGTGATGCCTTTTATTTCTTACTTAGTTGTCACTTTGTAGAACTACAGTGTTGAGTAGATTTTATGCATGGTCTTAATTGTAAAAAAAATCTAATTACTAATATAAATATGGTGTTAGTTGTGTGTTTTTTGTAATTGCCTTTATCAGCTTGAAGAAATTCCCTTAAATTTTGATTGTTTTTATCAGGAAGGTCTATTTTACATTTTCTTTCTACTTATTTTTAAGTTGTAAGCTGAAATCTGTCAAATTCTTTTTCTGTGTATTGATATGGTGCTGTGGTTTTTTTTTTTTTACCCTATTAATGTAATTTTACATTGATTAATTACAGATATAGATCAACCATACTTTCTTGTGATAAATATTGCTTGGTTGTAGAGTATAACCTTTTTAATGTATTGCTGGATTATTCGGCTTGTCATTATTTTGTTGAGGATTGGTTATAAACTAATTAAGATAAATAATAGCACTTCAATTTATTGAGAAATTATTTTTGTTAGACTGTGTGCATTATATCTTAGCCGTATTTGCAATTGAAGACATTGCGAGCCAGTATATAAAGTGTATTGCCTGTGTTCTTAGCCAGTAAGCACTGAAGGTAGAGACTTAATAGTTTTATCTGGCTTTAAAGCCTTACTTTTTTCCACTGAACCATTCTGACTCTCACACTAAGAAATAATTTTTTGTGTAGAAGGTGTGGTAGCATACAAATTTTTCTGTCCTATTGATGTGGTATGAACACATAAATTTTTAAAAGTTATCAATATTCAGGTTCACTTTGGGAAAGTAATAAAATTTACAGCCCAATTATTTTTCTTTTTAAGTTGAAGTAATTAACATTTCATTACAAAGTTTCAGGTATATGACATTATAAATCGGCATTGGTATGTACTATATAAATTTACCACTAAAAGTCCAGCTCTACCCTTCACCATACATACAGTTGACCCTCTTTCCTGATTTGTCTAACATGTCCTCTTATCTTCTGGTTACTGCTACTTATTATTTAATTTTTATTTTAATTTTGGGGTCTACATTTTTTGCTCTTCCATATGTACATATGTTCCATTATCTGCCAAACCACCTATACCCATACTCCTGCCTTCTTCACCCACCCCTCCTCCTTATGTGGTGATCCCTCTGGTAACTATTGTATTCTTCACTGAGTTCAAGATTTTATTCTATACTTTGCCTATGTATGCTTTTTGGTTAACCACTGATTTGACTTTATAATTTAAAAGTTTATTTTTGTTTTATTTAGTGCTTTCATTTTTTTTCATCTATATGCCAGAAATGAGTGGATAAAGTAATGATTTATGATAACAAAACACTTATGATGATTTAATAAACTGATGCTTATTTTGTGAACCAAAATTTGTGACCTGTTGGGAAGTGCTATCTTTGTGAATGAGTTTCTATCCAAGACCGAACAGTGGAAATTTAGAGTTGAAAATTATCTTAGAATGGGATTTCTTAATCTGAGATGTGTAGGCTTCAGAGAGACTTTGTGGTTTTTTTTTTTTTTTTTTGAGAGTAGGTCTCACTACTTTTGCCCGTGGAACCGCAGTCTCTTGTTGCCTGGAGTACCACAGACTCAATCAATCCCCAGCTTCAGCTTCCCAGGTAGCTGGGATTACAGGCGCATGCCACCATGCCCAGCTATTTTTTGGAACTAGGTCTTGCTACCGGCCCCAGGTGGGACTCGATCCACGATCCCTAGCCTGGTCACTTCATAGGCTGAAGCTTACAGGCATGAGCCACTGTGCCCGGCCCCTCAGAGAGACTTTGAATCCCTTGAAATTGACTGGGTAATTTTTATATACATATGTTTCTATGTTGAAAATAGCTATTTTATATCAAATTCTCAAAGTTTCTGTGAACAGGACTACTCTCCCAAAGATTATACCTTCCTGTGTTAGACATCCCTTGCTTCACTGAAGATCAAATTATTTCCAGTGCATTTGACAGTGACATCCTGTTCTTAGTTTTTGGTACTGGCATTGTGCATATAAATGACTTTGTGCATATAAATGACTTTATCAGTGTGATAATAAATTTGACTACAGCATCTTTATGGTACACTTGGATAGCTACATAATTTCCAGGGAATAAGAGCCTTGGATCCAGGGTAAAAAAAAAAAAAAGAGTAGTTGCTGAAAAATCACTGCTCCAGATTTACCCAATACTCAAAACCTGCCATCATTGACATGGTCCCCATTTCAGGCCTTTGTAAGGATTTTAGATTTTTTGCTAGTCTTAAAACATCAGTATGATCGATGAAATCAATAATGACTCTGTCTAAAGATTATGTATTTTTACCATTTCTTTTTATTTTTTGAATACTTATTAGCTCTTTTTATAGGTACTTCTATTATGTATACTTATTTCTTGAAATGTAAAAGGGATATTTTGTAAACAAAAACAATTTAAAAAAGGATGAGAGAAAATAATAGGATGATGCAAATTTGATGAAAGGAGAAGGGAAAAAAATGTACAATTATTAATAAAGCCCTCAACTGTCTACATAATAAAAAGAGAAGTTCCTAAAGCAATTGATAAAATCAGAAGTAAAGATGAGGGTTTTCAAATAGTTTACACATTCAGAAATCACAAAATGTTCAAAGAAATAAACCATGTTTGGGAATAGGCTTGTAGAAATGTACTAAGAAAGATCTCACATTAAGAGTCATTAGACAAAATACAAAATGGCTATATTTGCTATGTTGATCTTAAGACATAAGAAAATGTCAGAATAACCATTCAAATTTGAGAGACTATTGAAGAAAAAAATTAAATAATTGAGATTATTTACTAGCTATATCTCTGAATTTTCTGAAGAGAGCATTAAGGAACTAGAAAAGAGATTTTCAAATAGTGATACAGAGCAGCAGCCTCCTGAGAAAATGTTAGGAATGCAAACTTAGGCCCCATTCCATCTAGGAGTATTTCAATGTAATACTGATAAACTCTGACATTTGAACTACTAGATTTGGCAAAATCACCCTGAACAGGAATTAAAGAATGTAGAAAGCATGCAATTGAAATTTTGCTGTATCTGAATGGAATTGTTGAAAAAGTGAGAGAATGGATGGAAGTATTTTAAGAGATGCTATTTTATAATTTCCTACAACTGATGCAGAGTGTATGTGGAATCTGTAGTTCCTAGGAACCCAAAACTTCTCCAATGGGATAAATAAAAGAAGCCCACACCAAGGCAGTAATAATAAAACTATAGAACATAAATGAAATGGAGAGGAACTTAAAACAGATGGACAGAAAAGACATTACTTCCAAAATGAATTCTAGAAAGGAATTTAGAAGCTAACTAAGGCATTTCTTTGTACAGCAAAGCTGTTTTTACGAGTAAGATTGAAATAAAATTTTTACAATTGACCCTAATAGATGAATCTGTAATGCAAACCTAAGGAAGGACGCCACAAAGGGAAATCTGATTTACATTTAAGGGTAAAATGAGTGGAAGGGAGGCTAAAGCAATAAAAATATAGATGGGATTAACTATCATCTATGCACAATTCACATGGGTTTAAAATAAGTGTAGTATATTTGTTTTTCCCTCCCTTTTCTGTGCCTAGCTAAGGTTTTATCAATTTCGTTTATCCTTTCAAAGAGCCAGTTCAGTTCTTGGTTTCACTGATTGGTTTAATTATATGCTTTTGATTTTTTTATTTGTTTGTTTTTTTTTTTCTAGTTCATTAAGTTGTGATGTTAGATTTTTTTTTTTTAATTTACTTATCTGATGTCTTCATTGTCCCAGAAGTTGTTCAAAAACATTTGTGTAGTTTCTGTTTGTTTTGGCTTATCTGGGATTCTTTTTGTAGTTAATTTCTAGCTTTATACCATTGTGATCAGTAAAGATGCTTGATATAGTTTCTATTTTCACATAAATTTTGAGACATGTTTTGTGTTTCAGTACATGATCTTTTCTTGAGACGTTATATGTGCACTTGAGAAGGTTTTATTAGTTCTTCTGGAATGGAAAACTCTGTAAATGTCATTAAGTCTATCTAGTACAACACTTCATTTCTTGTGTTTATTATCTTGTTAATTTTTTGGATGAGATAGTCTTTTGTGTAAATGGTATGTTGAATTCCCCACAATTAAAATGATCTTGTTAGTATGTTGCTTGAGGTCAGTTATTGTTTTATCTAATTAATTAGTTGCCTCTGTGCTTGGTGTATGGATATTTATGACTTATATATTCTTGATAATATGTTCCTTTGTTCATTATGTAGTACCCATCTTTGTCCTTGATGTACTTTTTCTTTTTTTTTTTTTTTTTTTTTTTTTTTTTTTTTTTTTTTTTTTTTTTTTTTTTTTTTTTTTTTTTTTTTTTTTTTTTTTTTTTTTTTTTTTTTTTTTTTTTTTTTTTTTTTTTTTTTTTTTTTTTTTTTTTTTTTTTTTTTTTTTTTTTTTTTTTTTTTTTTTTTTTTTTTTTTTTTTTTTTTTTTTTGTCTAGAAGTCTAACTTATCAGATTTAAGAATTGTAGTTCCTGTTTTTCTTTTTGTATCTTTGGTTTTTGAAGTAGCTTGTTTTAGCTTTCACTTTGTGTTTGTTTTTAGATTTTAAATGTGTTTCTTGTAAGCAAAGTGTAGATGACTGGTAATTCTTTGATCCAGTTTGTCAATTTATACCTTTAATTGGTGAGTCTAGACCATTCACATTTAGGGTGATAATTGATATGGGAAGCCTACTTATCATTCATTATGTCTTTTAGTTTTTGATTGTTTTTATCTTTTTTCATTTATTTTTCTTCTACCTTTTCATTTGAATGACTTTTCCTGGTGGTTCTGGTAGTTTCTTCAATTTGGATTATCAAGAGAGTTATATTGAACTTTCTAACTTTAAAAAAGTCCTTTGTGGATACAGAAACACTATTACATAAGGACACCAGTACTCAAATGTTTATTGCAGCACTATTTACTATAGCCAGGATATGGAAACAACTCAAATACCCAAAAACAGACAAATGGACCAGAAAGTTGTGACATACGTACATAGTGGAATATCACTCAGTAATTAAAATTGACAAATTTGAGGCATGTGCGATATTATGGATGGACCTAGAAGGAATCATGCTAGCAGAAATAAGGCAGAAAGAAAAAGAGAAAGGTGAGAAATGATCTCACCTATGCAGGACATGGGGAAAACAAACAAACAAAAGGACAAGTAAAATTTAAAACAGTCAACAGAACTGAAGTATAGAGCAAGAGAGGGGGAAGGGTTGACATTGGGGGAGAGAGGGGCATAAGAGATTAAGATGATGATTCATGGGGTATAAAGTGATGGGAGAACCCTTGGGAATATAATGATGTAAAATATATATATATATGTGTATGTAATCAAATTTAAAAAATAAAGAATAAGTAATTTTCAGCTAAAAAAATGTGGTTATCAGGCCAAAAAAAAAAAAATCCTTTGTCATCTGTATTTAATAGTCTTCATTTAAGTAGACTGGTTTTAACAACCCCTCCCTCCTTTAATGTTTTGTTTTTATTCCTTACTTTTGATTATTTGTCTGACTATGTATTCCTGTTGTCACATTGCTTGAAGTTTTACTTTATTTTTTTGCCTTTTCCCTTTTCTCTTGAAGAATTCCTTTCAACGTTTCTTGTAGGGCAGGTCTGTTAGTGGTAAACTGTCCACCCCTTTTATAATTGTTACTCTAGAATATCTGTTAGGACTTCTCTTTCTGAGTCTTTCATATATGTCTCCTTCTGCCTTTCTGTTTTGTTTCTGGTCCCTTACTGTGACTGAACCACAGCCACTGAACTCCCAGTGAGTGACCACCCTTGCTGTACTTCTCTGTCCCACTCCCTCTCTGAAATGTTCCTCTGATCATATTCACTCTGCCTAATAGGACTGGTAGCTGGCTCCCTGTCTCTTCTGATGTTCTGGTGGCTACCTTCTCTCTTCACTTACTATCCCCATAGTAAGGCACCAACTTCTATACAAAACCTCTAGGAAAGTCCTCTTTTTGTCAATGACTTTAACTGTTCCTTTAAACTAATTCTAGTTTTTTTCTTTCAGTTGTGTTTAGAGGAGAGAATGATCCATACCTCTCTATTCTGCTTTGTTGTGGTGGCATCTCTTTGTTTTAAATTTTACTTATTAAATGCCATGCTATTTCAAATTAGTGTTGCATTTTCTTCTTGTATAGTTATAAGTGATTTCAAATTATTGTGTATTTGATTAGGAATATGGTTGGACAGAACGAACAGAAAGGTACAACTGAGCAAGTAATAAATTCAGGATTATTTTTTGAAGATAAACCAAAGCCTTCAAAGCAGTCACTTCAGTCTTACCAAGAAGCTTTGCAGCAGCAGGTATTCATTCATTCATTCATTCACTTGTTTGCTCATTCATTCATTCAAACTTGAACATCTTATATGTTTGCTTAGCGCTCAGCATATAAAAGTAGAGAAAAAACAATTATTTATAGTTCAATATGATAACTTTTGAACTGGAATGCTCTTAGAAATATATGGTAGGAAGCAGTTTGGAAGACTGGTTGGTTAGTATTTGAGTTGCTTGATATACATTGGATATATTTGAAATTCCTGGCATATTCAGGAAATGGAATTGGTATATAAAGGGGACTAGAGTGTTAAAATGTGCTGGATTGTGTAGGACTAGCTAAGAAGAGATTTTCACTTTTATCCTGTTTTGAACTGACAAAGGGAAGAATTTTTAAATCAGAAAGTGAAAGGAATAGATGAAAAGAGCAGACTTAGCTTTCAGAAAGATATCTGATTGTAGTGTAGTGACTGGAAAAGAGATAGTGGAAGAAACCTTTTTGTAAATAATTGAAGTAGTATAGTAGTCAGGAAGTAATGAGTCAGTCCCTGTACCAGACTGAAGATGGGAAAAATATCCAAGAGGCAGTCTGAGTTTTCACTGAAAAGACTTGGTCCAAAAAATGAGAAAGACACAGGATTTAAAGATAATTCTGAGTATTGTAATATTGGAAAATAATGAGTCTATGAATTTCAGGTATTGCTTTTAGGGAAGACTAGAGTGAGTTCTGTTGTAGTTTATAAAATATAAAGAGTTTACTTAATAGTAATTGACCAGATATATTTTGGGATTAGAGGTCATTACCTACATCTCTTGAGAAAATTCTAGAACTTTGGTAGGTATATAGTACTTTTCTATAAAATTCTACTTGGATTTCTTTTAAAGTTCCTGTTGTTCAGATTTTACCTGGGTGGGTAGCCTCCTTGAAGAGTAGATTTTAAAAAGTTATGAAATAGCCAACTTTATTTTTTGTATGTTAGGATTTTACCCCCAAAAAGGTTGAATTTATCTATTATATTTGAATTAGCATTTTAAAAACACTCTAGAGCACTACTAGTGTTTTTAATCAAATCTAGTCAAAACTAGATTTCCTAACTCTAGAAATATATTTTGTGTATATGGTAATTTCCTTGCTTTTGCTAGAGTGGTTCTTTAAAAACTCATGCATATGGTTATAATTTTAAAAGTAACTTGCCAAAATGTAGGTATTTGTCATTGTTGATTATATATATATATTTAGAGGACAACCCCATGGTTCCACATGAGTTTTAGAACCGAATTGTTTTATGTACTTTCTTGTAGTTATACTCAAAGTAGCCAGCATTTCCTGAAGATCTTTGAACCTTTAATCTCTGGATTCTGGGACTGGAGTTGGTTCAGGTAGAGTAGGTCTGGTGAGATGTAGGAATAGTTTGTAACTGAACAGAGCCAATGAAAGGACAGATGAGAAAGAAAAGTAGGGTAATTTATTGATGTCAGTGAAACTGATGAGGCTAAAGGAGTGAATGAGGTAGAATTTGGGCGTGGGGAGAGTTTTGTTAGTCCAAAAGATATGAGTGCCTGGAAGGAACTATGACTTGACATGAATGAGTAGCAACAGCTATATGTTCCATCCACAAATTGTTTTAAAACTGATTATTACATGTCTTTTTGTTTCAAATTTTATAGTAATGCATACTGAAAAAAGCTTTCAGTTTTTTTCTCATAAGAAAAAAAAATCTGATATTAAAACTTTGATCAGAATACTAGCCACCACCTACAGATGTTTCTCTCATGTTATCAAGATTCGGGAAAGAGAAGAAAGAAGAAAGAAAGAACGTGAGGAAAAAGAAGAATATGAAGCTAAATTAGAAGCTGAAATGAGAAGTTATAACCCTTGGGGCAAAGGTGGAGGTGGTGCTCCTCTAAGGGATGCAAAAGGAAATCTGATAAGTATGCTATTTCCATTCATTTCTTGTTTTTAAATTAAGCTGAATTACTTTACAATTTTTAGAAGAATGGTGTAGAAAGAAGTAGGAATCTTAACCTGTAAGGCTAGGTTTCTTTTCATGTAACTTAATGCAAACGAGATGATTTTGATAATAAATATGACAGAAGTTTGAAAACTTCTTAATCTATAAAATGTTGCTTATTTTTAGTACGGTTTTCCACCCTCTGATGATAATAACTTAATTGCAGAGAGAAAATTCTGCTAGTTGACAAGGTTTATCCACGCTAGTCATCAGAAATTTTTTGAGTTAGTTTTTCTAACAAAAATCTTACGCATTTTTTTTTAAACTAGCTTTAAACTTCTTTAAAATAAGTGATCTAACAGTTGTGGCAAGAGACGTGTTTTTTGTGATGATATCTGGGCAATGCAAGGACTCCTTTGAAAAATAAAGACAATCTCAAAAATTTTCTGACAGTTTGTGGAATTATATTGATGTATCTCTTAATTATATTTGATCTAGAAATCACACAATAAGTACTTTGAGAGCCTTTATACAACTTGTTTCATATATTAAGATGGTCTCTAACTTCTAGCTAGCTATAAAAGTAGAGGAAAGGTAGTAGGCTTTTCAAGTTGTTTAACAGAAATTAGAAGTAAAAGAAAAATAGAAATATTAAAACAATGACATTGTAGATTTCATGTTTTTTTAGGGCATTATACATTTTATAGGGATATTTGAGTGATACAATCAGATTTATTTGATTACTGCCTTGTACTAGAGTTCTTAAATATTTCTTTGATTTTTTTGTTAAGTATGACTTTTTGAATTATTTTTAAGATTTTTATTGAAGTCATATTGGTTTATTACTTACATTATGTAAGTTTAATTGGTTTATTACTTACATTATGTAAGTTTTAATTGGTTTAAACTTATATTATGTAAGTTTCAGGTGTGCAGCATCATAGTTCAACATCTTTGCATACTGCATTATGCTCACCACCAAAAGTCTGCTTTCCATTTACCACCTTACAATTCATCCCTTTCACCTATTTCACCCAAACCAAACTTCCCTTTCTCTCTGATAACCACTCTGTTCTCATTATCTGAGAAGTTTTGTTTTGTCCATTTGCTTTATTTCTTTATCTTCCACAAATAAATGAAATCTACTCATTTGTCACCTGACATATCACATAGCAAAATACCCTCATGATCCATCATGTTCTAACAAGTGGCAAGAATTTATCTTTTTTAATGTAAATACTTGAGTAATATTACATTATGTAGTGTGCCACATCTTTATCCAGCTTGTCTGCAATTGGGTGCTTAGGTTATATATGTTGGTTATTGTAAATAGTGCTGCGGTGAACACAGGAGAGTGTCTTTCTAAGTTAGTGTTTTTGTATGATGATTGCTTTTTAAAATAGCTAAATTTCAGGCCCACTTACTAATTCTTTTCTTTCCAGTGAATTTGGTCTTTTTTAATGTTTTAATGTTCACTTCATGCATATTTTCCTCACAGTTTTTAAACACTAGATCTTTCTCTTTAAGAATGAAATAATTTGAGATGATACAGAAAGGTTAAATGTTTATTTGAAAATACATTCAAAAAGCATTGATTTTCTAAATATGGACAGTGCTATATAACATTTTTCTTTTAAAGTAGAGGTACTATTCAAGCATTTAATGAGAAGTGCCATAGCAAACTTCCCAAAATTCTCAGAAGTTTAATGGTTAAACCAGAGTAGATTTGTCAATTAAAACATAATTTTGAAGTTATTTAGATGATTCTTCTTCAGTAGGTGAGTCAGGAATCTGGCCTCTTTTATTGATCATTCCTATATTTTGGATTCCTTCATTTCTAGCTCCATAGAGAAGTTTTAGGGATTAGGAGAACAAGTTGAGAATTTTGTTGGGGCTTTGTCAAGAGTAGGAGTATTACTTTACTTTTCTGTTCCTGAGATCCAATTACAAGAGTGTCTATAAAATAGCTGTCTGGAATCTAGGAGGTATATGTTTCTTGATGCCTGGGAGCTATGATTGATAAGCATCTAGCCATCTCTGCTACAGTGAATTTAAGTTGTGAATTGATAGACACATAACTTTTGACATAAATGATTTTCTTCAATGACTGAAACTTTGGGATATACTGGAAAAGAATGCTTGCCTAGAATTTTCCAACCTGTCTCTAAGATTCCAATTCAGAAAATACATAAAATGGTGTTCTTTATGTATTTAATTGGTGGAATGAGTAAGGGAAGTGTGGATTCTTGAACTATGAAGAAATCTTATAATTGTTGGACCTAAAGGCAATGGAGAAAACTTTTCTGAGATTTTAATATTTCATCTTATGTTTAGTTTGCTTATTTTGCAGTTGAGTTCAGTGGTTTGTTTTGGTTTGGTTTTGTCTGTTCCTTTCTTGCTTGTTTATATTCTGAATGAGTGAAATCATATCATATTTGTCTTTCTCCTGACTTATTTCTCTTAGCAGTATCTGCTGCAGTTCCATCATGTTGTTGCAGATGGCAAGATTATATCTTCCTTTTTTATGGCTGAAAAGTATTCCACTGTATTTTGTACCACATTTTCTTATTTGAATCATTGTTGGGCACTTAGGTTATTTCCATGTCTTGCTATTGCAAATAGTGCTGCACTGATCATAGTAGTGCATATGCCTTTTTGAATTAGTATTTTTATATTCTTTGGATAGATCACCTTATAATGCGGTTGCTGGATCATATGGTAGATTTTTAAAAATATTTTGAGAAAGCTTCATACTATTTTCTATAGGGGCTTGCCCAATTTACATTCCTACTATCAATGTAGGAGAGTTCCTTTTTCTTTACACTTTTAACACTGTTTCTGATGTTTTTGATATAAACTGTTCTTGTAGATATGAGGCGATATATCATTATTGTTTTGATTTACATTTTCCTGATAAGTGACAATGAACTTTTTTTAATGTGTCTGTTGACCATCTCTGTGTCTTCCTTGGAGAAGTATGTTTAGACCTTCTGCCCATTTTTTAAATTGGGTCACATCTTTTGGTTGTGGAGTTGTATGAATTCTTTATAAATCTATTATTATTAGATTATAGATTTAACCTTTATTAACCCTTTGTCAGATGCATGATGTGCAGGTATTTCCTCCATGTTTCATTTTGATTAAGTTTCTTTCATGGTGCAGAAGCTCTTTAGTTTTATATAGTCCATTTGTTTATTTTTGCTTTTGTTTTCCTTTTCATTGGAGTCAAGTTCCCAAAAACATCAATGAGTATAATATTGTAGAGTGTATTTCCTATGTTTATTTCTATGTATTTTATGGTTTCTGATCTTACATTGAAGTATTTGACTCATTTTTAATTAAATGTGTGCATGTACATGGTGTTCAAGAGTGGTCTAGTTTTGTTCTATTGCATGTGACTGGTTAGTTTTCCCAACACTACTGTTAAAGAAATTTTCTATTCTTCATTTTATGCCCTTGGTTCCTTTAAATTACTTAAATTATTTAAATGTAAATTATCCTTTATTATGTCTTGGTTCCTGTGAACTATTCATTAAAGTGTGGTATATTTTTATGGGCTCTCAATTCTATTTCATTGGTATGTTTTTATTTCAATTTCTGTTGTTGGAATTTCTGTTATTCTTACTGTTTTGATTCTGTCAGAATTTCTGTTATTCTTACTGATTTGATTCTGCCATTAGAATTTCTGTTATTCATGCTGTTTTGATTATCTCAGATTTTTTTGTATAGTTTGTTTAGTATAGTTTATATAGTTAATTTTGAAGTATTTATTTAGCAAATATAAAAATTAAAGTTTATAAAATAAGGAATAAAAAATTAAGTATTGTTATATACTGTACACTTGTAGGTGTCATACATTTTAGCCCTGTTCTATAAGTTGCTAAAGTTAAAGTTGTGGTGTTATTTTCTCACTTATAAATCTATGACATTTTTTCTTGTTATCATGCCCATTGTAGGAGTGTTTTTTATTTTTGTGTGTAGCATTTTAAAAATTGAGATAACATTGGTTTGTAGTATTTATATGAGAGTAGAGAACTATTCTTGTAATGCCAGCAAGTTTATATTAATTGACTTGATGATTTACACTTGAAGTAAAGGCTTTTTTTATTTTTTATTTATTTATTTTTTTATTTTATTTTATTGATTTGTCACAACTGTGAATTAATTGATCCCTCCTTCTCCCTCCATATCCCCTCTCTCTATCCCCCTTCCTCCTCCCTCCATATTCCCCCTCTGTATCCCCCCTTCAGTCACTCCTCCCATTTTTCTGCAAATTGTTGTTTGGTTAAGTTGATGTTTAGTTGTTGGTTGTTTGGCCTGTTGTTCTTTTCCGATATATGGTTAAGTGTGTGTGTGGTTTGTTGTTGTTGTTGTTGTTTTATTTTATTTATTTATTTATTTTATCCCGGGGCTTTCCCACTTCACTAACATTTGTTAACTATCCTGATCTTTTGTACGCTTCACCTCCCCTGCCTTCTTCCCCCTCCTCTTCTCTCGTTCCATGGTTCAGTTCCATTGGTTGTTTTCATTTTTTATTTGTTTGTTTGATTTTCCCTATATCCCTCATATAAGTGAGACCATCCTGTACTTCTC
>PVHY01021909.1:0-23181 GCA_004024945.1 Uropsilus gracilis
AAGCCTCTCCACCCCCCCTTAGCTCGCCCCGTCCCCGCCCCGGAAGCTTGAGCTGACCCCGCCCAAGCCCTGCGATGGGGCTCCTTGGGGTCGGGCTTCGGGTTCTGCCGGCACTACCCGAAGTTAGTTGGTCGCCTGGCAGAAGCAGAGCGATCACCTTCACCTTGTCCTGGTACCCCAGCCCCAGGATTTGGATTTAGGAGTACCGCAGATGTGCTTCCCGCCGAAATCGCTCCGTCGCGCCCCTGGTGGCCTAGGAGCTTGGGGCCGCAGTTTGACCTCGTAGGAGGCGTTTGCCCACATCCAATTGTTTAAATTTCAGCTTAATAACAAAAGGAGATGCACCTGGATTTTCCCCGGGACCCTCTGCGTTTCTAAGCATCGGGTGGAATTGGGGGTCCGTAAACCGCTTTTGCTTTTGAAAGTAGAAATGTAGTTTTGCTCCCCTCAGCGGTAAGTCGAGGAACAAAAAGTCAACTACAGACTAAGACTAGGTCACCCAGGACAATCCGGTTTGTGTCTGCTACCAGCTGTAGATTAAAATTCATTTGCAAATAAACTGGCGAAAATGGTCCTCAGCTCTCACCGGAACACATATAAAAGCAGTGTGAAGCCGGTTCCACTAAGAACAGGTTCGCGAACAGAGAAGATTAGAGGAACATAAACCCACCCAGTTTCTTCTAACCTAGATAAACCTAATCTGTCCTGTCGAATTTGGGCCCTATTTATCTTGATTGGATCTACCTGAATCCAGAGTAAATCCTCTCTGACCACTATAGTAATAACAAAGAGCGCATTTTGGAGCACCTACCAAAAGATGGGGACCCCGTTAGGAATGTAGGGATTTATTGTTTTATAATGCGCATTTTAACTAGGTCCCTAGGTGATCTGTGTGCATACGTCACATTTCAGTCACCTGGGGGCGTTGTTTGAGCCAGTACTCTTAGTCACAGTCTCCAGTTGTGGGACTCAGGTGGCAGTGTTTATTGCTCCCTTGACTGATTTCAATGTGCTGTGGTGAGTCGCGCCATCAGAGCATGTATGCTACAGTTCGACTTCAGTAGGTCTGTGTATGTGTTCTGGAAGAGGTATCCCAGCTGTTGGTCTGAACCACTCCGGGAATCATGAGGTACAGCTAAGCAGAACAGGTTGTGGATCTTTACGATAATTGGTTTGGTTTTTTTTTTTTTTTTTTTTTTTTTGCACCTAGATTCCACTCTTTGAGGGTAGGCAGGGGGGGATGGTTGAAGCCGCTTGAAAGCCCCCTTCCAAAGAGTTTCAAATTACAAATTCTTAAACTAATTTTTTCATACACTCAATGTATCTGTACAGTTTTTTTTTTTCACCTTAAGGAATGTCATGTAATAGTCCCAAGCATTAATAAGAAGGCAAACACTTTTAAGACAACAGACTCAACTAAATTAACTTTACCAATTCTCACTTTAGAAAACAGTGTTTCTTAGTTTTCAGAAGTGTTCTCTGGACTTCACATCCTAGTCTTTTGGGGAAAGTTTTTAATCACCTACCTATGAGTGGTGGTACTGATGTTTGTATTAAAAATGTTTTCCTGCTTATTCACTGTCATTAAAAGTTCAATGTATCAAGTACTGGTCAGAAAAATCTACTCAATAAAGCTGGGAAAGTCAGTTTTCCTGCAGATCTCCCCTCCCCCAAGTTTTTGTAAATTCTGTTGAACAGTTTCTAGTAAACTGCCTCACACTGGAACCCTTCGTTTCCCTATCCTCACTTGAGATTAAAATTTCCTGCTTAGAAGTTTTAGTAAAATCTATCACACAAGGTGGTGGGATTATTACCTTTGAAAAGGTTAAATCTTTTAAATTTGGAGGGAGTGTAGTGGGTGTGTACTTAATTAGGGCTTCCTGGTGGCTATAAAAGTCCTCCCCCAGCCCCAGCTCGCCCCTTTGCTGAGAAGAAGGAGCTCAGAATCTGGCTTGGGTAAACTACTGCCTTGCAGTGCCTGAGTGTGCTTGGGCACTGAGGCAAGACTGCCATATCGCTCTTTTTTTAGGACAAATCCCGTTGCCTGCCAGGAGTGTCTTCGTCTTGGGCATCCCTGCTTGTGCTTTAAGGTGAGCTATTTTAAGAAAAGTTATCAATTTATTTTTTATTTATTCAAGTTGGAAATTTTCTTAAGACTGTGATAATAGAATTTCTATCTCAAATCTAAAATTTAGCAGAACTCCTTAGAGCTCTTCTATTGTGTTTTAATGTCCTAAGTATTGTAAGTTTCTTCAGAGTATCCCATTGGAGAAGATTCTGGGGCCTAAATGGCGTTGTATTGTTATTTAAAAAGTCTTTGAAAACTAATTCTGGACCAAAAACACAGTGATTGTTTTAAATGTCTAAGTGTTTGGGGGTAAATACTCTTTCTGCAGAGAAACATCACTTTGTTTTTGAAAAACATAATATAATCTGTATTACTAGTAGTCATTTTAAATGTCTTTATGCTTTCTGCAGGTCTTTTTCAGCCTATCTAGGCGACCATGTTCTAGAGGGAGGTGTTGACCTCCCAAGGCCATTAGTTAATCTCTTGCTAATCTTGGCCCTCCCTGAAGGTTGGGGTGGGGCCATAGTAACCAGAACAGAAACAGACTGTTCCTAGTAGTAGTAGTAGGTGGCTCTTACTGCCATTTTGAAAACAATTTTAAACTAGGGCAAGGATGCTAAGGGAGCATAGAGCCAGATTTTAGTTTGTAGAAATGGAAGCTCTTTCAAATGCAGTATTTGAGCTCAGACTCGAAGAACTATTAGGATTAAACTAGAGAGAAGATTGAGTGGAGTATATTTGGAGGGAATTAAGCTTCAGTTAAATTAAGCAGAGAAGTCTAGAAATAAAGGGATAAGGGAGATTTTAAAATAAAAAGGAGGTAATATGAGCTAGATATAGTATGCTTTTAGGCCAAAGTTGTGTAAGACCTGAGCACCCTCTTAATACTGCAGTTTGTGTTCTATTGACTTGACCTGCAGAATGGGCTGTGTAATAAGGTCTTGCCATTGTGCTTAGAGAAGTTTAAAAATCAACTTATGAAGCTGGGCATGGTGGTGTGCGCCTGTAGTCCAAGCGCTGGGAGACAAGAAGCCTGGTATTGCTTGAGACTACCCTGCACAACATAGCGAGACCTCATCTTGAAAAAGCAGCCAGGCGCGGTGGTGGGCACCTGTAATCCCAGCTACCTGGGAGGCTGAGGCTGGGAATCGTGTGAGTTCACAGAATTGGGACTACCCTGGGCAACATAGCGAGACATGCTCTCCCCCTCCCCCTCCCCCCCCAAAACAAAACAAAACAAATGTGAGTATCTTAGAATGGACTTATTGATGGTGGAATTTGAAAGTAATGAGGGGAGAATAGGGATATGAAGAAATTGCAAAAAAAAACTTGATAATTCATATTACAAAGGAAGTAGTTACTGAGATTATAGTCTGATACAATATGTTAGAGAATGAGAAACTTAATATTTGTCCTAAAAGGTTTCCTCAGTAGGGTTTAGGGTGGAGAATGGGATCATCTAGAAATTTGATGGATTCATTGGAATTGAAGGGCTTGGGAGAAGTTAAGTGTTGTTGCCTTCTATAGCTCTGTATTCAGGCAAGGCCATTTATGCTGCTGAAGCCCTATAGAAGAGTTTCAGGAGGGGAATACAGTCGGGGTTGTGGTATATATAGGAGCTGTGGGGGTAAAGTTGTGTAAGGATTGAGGGGGGAAATCACTGAAACAAACTGGGAAAGGCTGTGTGTTTGAGGAATTAACAGAATACAAGTTGTAGCATAGAAGCCAAGGGAGAAATGATTTCCAGAGGGTATAGATAACCTGCTGTGGAAACAAGATGAAGGTAGGAAAGTACTCATTCTCTTGACATGGAGGGCCTTCTCAGGAACCAGAGAGATTTTAATGAGATTTTATTGAAAGCAAAAACCACCAACAAATTAGCTAGAAGCAGAGTTTTAAATTCCTAGACTGTTGAAGTTTTCTCCTTTGGTGGTCCCCATTCTTTAAAGCAGGTAATCCGCTTGGGGTGAGGGGAGATTTAGACTACCTGAAGTTACCACAGATACCTACTGACTTTGGAAGAAGTTGGGGAGCTGTGAGATTGTAGGCAGTATTGCAGCTTTAAAAGATTGGTGACTGTAGTTTCCCAGCTGGAGGCAGTTTTTTTTGGGGGGGAGGGGGTGGCCTAGGTCTCGCTGTTTTTGCCTATGGAACCGCAGGTTCACGTTGCCCAGGGTACCATGGACTCAAGCAGTCCCCAGCCTCAGCATCCCAGGTAGCTGGGATTACAGCCACGCGCTACCACACCCTATTTTTTGGAACTAGGTCTCGCTACGAGCCCCAGGCGGGACTCGAACCACGATCCCTAACCCCAGCCGCTTCATAGGCTGAAGCTTACAAGCATGAGCCACCATGCCCAGCTTGGAGGCAGTTTTACACATAATCTTTCCCTATACATTTGGGGATGCCTAAAGACTTTTTGTTTATCATAGCTGGGAAGTAGTTGCCACTGGCATTTAGTAGAACCCAGAGATGTTCCCCTACATTACACTTGCATGTACCCTGTAACAAAAACTGATCTGAAGTATGAACCCTTTTTGCCTGTGTGCTGCTGAACCACTCACCACAGCCATATAACTAGTCAAATACGCAGAATTTTCCAGGGCTGTTTTACTGAGTACATGCAGTAAATCAAGGTTCAAGTACATATGAATTCCAGTTGGTGGGAATATACTGAAATTATCATTATAAGATTATTCTTTCACATATTTGCTAAGGTAACAACTGCAAATGGTAACTCACATTACCAATTTGCTTTTCCTGCTTTCTATTTGTTAAATTCTGGGGAACTTGGTTTTAGAATAAAAATTTTAGGCGTTCTTTATATCTGCCTATTAGATCCTCTAGTAGTATAAATGTACACCCAGTCCATCTCTGGGATGTCTTTGTAATTGAGGTAAGCTTGTATTTTCTTTTTATATCTAGTGACCAGTGTCTTCCCCACATTTCTTGAAAAGTTACCTCTTGGAACTGATTTTACACTCGATATCAAGTGGTGACTTTGGAACATTTACTTTCTATATACCCAGTGCTCGTTTTGAGTGACTTTTGTTCACGTAGACAACTAAAATATTTTTGGCTCTGTACTGCATTATTTTTATTTCCTCTAATGCTTACATTGTTGTCTGATTCAATTTCTACTCTTTTCTGAAGACTGTCCTTCCTCCTGGATTTGACCTTTACTTACCTCTTTTCAATTTGAACTCTTTGGGAGTGCAAGGTACCAACTTTTAATGACACTGTAGAGAAGAGTACCTTTCACCCCTCTTATAGTTGGAGATGTTCTTTCCCTGCCAATCCCCCAATGAATGTTTTGTGTTGGTCCTTTCATTTATATGTGAATAGGAGAAGCATCTAGTTTGATTTCTGTGTTTGTAGTGCTTAAAACTAATACTCTTCTTATGAATTTGTCTGCTTGTCTAGACCCGTTTCCATTTGTATCTCATACTTGACTGATAACTGTAATTGACAGTTTAGGAACAATACTTAGACATCACTTATTTATACTTCTATAGTGTCTTGCTGAAGCCATGCAAATTGGCTTGGAGTGAAATTCCTTCATCTGAAGGAAACACTTGTAAATAAACTACCAAAATTCATCATGCCATACCTGGAATAAATAAAATACAAGATAATGTGCCTTTGATTTCTGTTTACAAGGCACCAAGATATCCTATCCTTTTGCCTTACTTCGTCCTGCAGTGGTACAGCTTGTATTTTTCACCAGATTTAAGACTATTTCTGAATGCTGTCTCAATTCATTCTCTTGTCTTACCCTCTAGAACTTATTAGCCAAAAGAATTTATAAGTTTTGCTTACTAACCTAATTGAAGCTTCCATTGTTTTGTTCTCCAAATTTTACTGTTCTGTTTCATTTTTAAAAATTCCTATTGTGTTCTTTTTAGACTGTGAATGTCAGTTTTTAAAAATTTCACTCATCTTTCATCTGCAAAATGAGGACTATATTTGCTGCATATTCTTTTTATTCATATTAAATGTAAACTTATGTAAAGTAGTTTTTGCTTTTTTTTCAGCCACAAAAATCTGCACCCAAGCTTGTTTGACATCTGCCCTGTCAAGTGTCCATGATGCTGGGTCCCGAGGGAGGTGAAGGCTTTGTGGTCAAGCTCCGTGGCCTGCCCTGGTCCTGCTCTGTTGAGGATGTGCAGAATTTCCTCTCCGACTGCACGATTCATGATGGGGCTGCAGGCGTTCATTTTATCTACACTAGAGAAGGCAGGCAGAGTGGTGAGGCTTTTGTTGAACTTGAATCAGAAGATGATGTAAAATTGGCCCTGAAAAAAGACAGGGAAAGCATGGGGCACCGTTACATTGAGGTGTTCAAGTCCCACAGAACCGAGATGGATTGGGTGTTGAAGCACAGCGGTCCAAACAGTGCCGACACCGCCAATGATGGCTTTGTGCGGCTTCGAGGACTCCCGTTTGGATGCACCAAGGAAGAAATTGTTCAGTTCTTTTCAGGGTTGGAAATTGTGCCAAACGGGATCACATTGCCTGTGGACCCCGAGGGCAAGATTACAGGGGAAGCCTTTGTGCAGTTTGCTTCACAGGAGTTAGCTGAGAAGGCTCTGGGAAAGCACAAGGAAAGAATTGGGCATAGGTATATTGAAGTGTTCAAAAGCAGTCAGGAAGAAGTTAGATCATACTCAGACCCCCCTCTTAAGTTTATGTCTGTGCAGCGGCCAGGGCCATATGATCGGCCTGGTACAGCTAGGAGATACATTGGTATTGTTAAACAAGCAGGTTTGGATAGGATGAGATCTGGTGCCTACAGTGCAGGCTACGGGGGCTATGAGGAGTACAGCGGCCTCAGCGATGGCTACGGCTTCACCACCGATCTTTTTGGGAGAGACCTCAGTTACTGTCTCTCGGGGATGTATGATCACAGATACGGAGATGGCGAGTTTACTGTCCAGAGCACCACTGGACACTGTGTCCACATGAGAGGGCTGCCATACAAAGCCACTGAGAACGACATTTACAACTTCTTCTCTCCACTCAACCCTGTTAGAGTTCATATTGAGATTGGCCCTGATGGAAGAGTGACGGGTGAAGCTGATGTT
Organism: Uropsilus gracilis; assembly: GCA_004024945.1. Lineage (NCBI taxonomy): Eukaryota > Metazoa > Chordata > Mammalia > Eulipotyphla > Talpidae > Uropsilus > Uropsilus gracilis. The sequence goes on from PVHY01021909.1 coordinate 7,153, forward strand.
GAGTTTGCCACTCATGAAGAAGCCGTGGCAGCTATGTCCAAAGACAGGGCCAACATGCAACACAGATACATAGAACTCTTCTTGAATTCCACAACAGGGGCCAGCAATGGGGCATATAGCAGCCAGATGATGCAAGGCATGGGTGTGTCAACCCAGTCTACTTATAGTGGCCTCGAGAGCCAGTCTGTTAGTGGCTGTTATGGGGCTGGCTACAGTGGCCAGAATAGCATGGGTGGATATGATTAGTTTTGTAGGAGCTTTTGAGTTATTTTAAATTTTCACAGGCAGCCAACAAAGCAGTGAAAAGCAGTTATTACTCTAGAGGAAGCTGTGGGACCCATTTTGCACCATGAGTTTGTGAAATCTGGATTAAAAAATTACCTCTTCAGTGTTTTCTCATGCAAACTTTCTTCTAGCATGTGATATTGAGTAAACTAAAATATTTTCAGCTTTTCTCAATTAACATTTTGGTAGTATATTTCAGAGTGATGTTATCTTGAGTTAAAGTAGCTTTGAATATGTTAAATGTGGATCTTTTACACCACATCACAAAGAACACATTGGGGGGTGAGCTTTGGTTTTTTTTGTGTTTTTTTGGAAACTCAAGGTGCTAGATCCCTAATTCAAAGAGGAACATTTCTCATGTTTGTTCATTCTAGTTTATTTTCATTTAAAATCTTTTAGGTTAAGTTTAAGCTTTTTAAAAGTTAGTTTTGAAAATTGAGACACAATACTAATACTGTAGGAATTGGTGAGGCCTTGACTTAAAACTTTCTTTGTACTGTGATTTCCTTTTGGGTGTGTTGCTAAGTGGAACTTGTTAAATTTTTTGTTAACTAAATTTTTTTCTTAAAATAAAGACTTTTTCACAATAACTGGCACAGACTGACTACTCACCAAAAAGCAAGAAATGAGTGAAGAAAAAAATATACTTAAGCGTGGATTTCAAAATAGCGTAGCACATGAAATTTGATTTCCCTTACATTCTTACATTGAGGCTAAATTAAAAATCAGATGAAAAAATGTTCAATGTGCAAATGGTGGAAGTGGTTACCAGAAACATCCTAGAAAGTACGAAAGTAGAAGCACACAATTCCAGCCTCTTGTGATTCGTGCTCTCTTCAACAGCCATTTGTGATGTCCTGCAATTCCCTTTATGCTAGAGTTTGGTTTCTATAAGGTACACTCCTGAGTTAGCAATTACAGGTTGTTACTCTCTGCTTGAGACCTGTTTGCAAATTGTTAATAGAAAACTGTCATCCATTTAAAAGTAGAAAGCAATGTCCAAATTCCAGACAGCTCTACACAACAGCATTTACCATCACTTGACCTTATGACATACACTAAATAAAACCATCAAGACTTTAAAATGTGAATGGAGTTTATTTTTTTTAAAGACTGTTAGTTATTGGTAATTTTCCATCTTTCCCCTTGTCTTTGATGACCAATAAAGTAGCCCACACATCCTAATTCCACCAGTTAAAGGACCTTCATCTGTTATTTCAGGGGACTGACCTCACTAAGATAAGTGCTCTGTTGGTAAGTATATATGTAGGTAGATTCTCGCTCTGACATTTGAGTTTTCATAAGTCTATTCTCCCTTTGCACCAGCCTTGTGCATCCTAAAATTGAGCTGTAGCATTCAGATGACCCCAAAACACCAGTGGCCTTTTTACCAATCCCAAGGGCCCAGTTCAGGTGACAGTCTGGGGGAAACAGGTTGTGACTTCCCAGAAAAACAGCACTTGGTAATGACATTTCAAATAGGACTTCATCCCCTCTAAATTTTGTTGGTGGTCCTGTCACAGGGACCTGAAATGGGAAATCTGGGGGAGTGTGTGAATCAATCCCAAGGTATTCCTGAAATCTTGCTATCTGGTCCTCTCCCTCACAGCTGGCAGGGTGATTAGAGGCTTCATGTGAGATAGGTGATAATATAAAGTGGAAACGTCCTCAAAAGTCTGTCCCAAACCTTGTTTCCAGAATGGATTGCCAAACCGCTACTTAGGGAAATCCAGCTTGCCACATAAGTCAATGCAGCAATGCAATGCTTTGCCAGAGGAATTGATGTGATGACAAGGAACTTACAAGTTGGAAATGTCTCCCCCAAAATGAAATGAATTTATGGAGTACAAAATTCTTTTTCTCAATTTCATAAATTAAAAATTGTCTTTAATCTGTGAAACTTCAAATACTGATTCTGACCTTTTAAAAAGTTTGCTGACTATTCGAGGAATGATTCCCCATTGCAGAAGAAAACAGTTTAGTAAACTATACATGAGATTAAGGGGTCATGAGAGTGCGGGCCAAGAGGTTGAGTTGGGATGGTGTGTGTTTAACGTTTGTGGTGGTGGCTAAGAAGGCATCCTAAGGCCGGGCTTGGTGGTGCATGTCTGTATAGATGGCAGCCTAAGAAGCCACAGTCGGGGCCAGGGATCGCGATTCGAGTCCCGCTGGGGGCACGAGAGAGACCTAGTCCCCCAAAAATAACTGGGCATGGTGTCGCGCGCCCGTAATCCCAGCTACCTGGGAAGCTGAGACTGGGGATTGCCTGAGTCTGTGGTACCCTGGGCAACGGAAGCCTGCGGTTCCATGGGCAAAAATAGCGAGACCTAAGTCTCAAAAAAAAAAAATAAATAAAAAAAAAAGGGCATCCTAATTTGGAGACAGCAGCCAACAGGAGATGCATGTGAGAAATTGGGCAAGAACTGGGCATCCTGAGAGCGATGCACCAACGATACTCCTTTGCTGCGTTGTATTGTGCTAATGAGCAGCAACAATGTACAGAGGTGTTAGCCAGGGATGGAAAAAAAGGGATTAAAAACCAAGTGGTGATGGGAGAGCAGCAAAACCTGAAGCGGTAAAAGGTGGCTTTCTGAAAAAAGTCTGGGAGCCATTTACAGTTCTCTTTCTGCTCCCTGCCAACTGCCTATATAATCAAAGTTGGCTGAGAATCTGGATCTTGGTTCTGCTTATTTCCAGAACAGGGCCAGGTCTCAGACCCAGAAGTAAGTTTTAAGTGGGGAAAGGGCCTAGTACAACATCTAATAAACACTACACCTATCTCTCTGTAAAGGGGTAGGAAATGAGGGCTTGGATATGGTGAGTTGATACACCAGGGAATCCAAAATGCCATTATGGTCCTGTGAGTGGAGCATAGGAAGGCCAGGTGGCAATTGTATTCTGTGACTAACTTTAGTTTGGTGTGGGTCAAACAGGTGTGCCCTCAAGTTAATTATCTGATTAGTAGAAAAGAGTATCCAGTATCCTAGAGAGCCTCAAACTGGGCCCTCCACTTAGGAAGTAAGATCTATAAGGTAGGAAAGAATACAATGGAAGGCCAAGAGGAATGTCAAATGGCACAAGACACCATGCATCCATCATAACAAGAAGGAAAGATTGCAATGTGTGTACATCTGTTAGGGCCACACATGAAGTAAAAAAAAAGGCAAGCACATGCCCTTTCATGTCTTTATCTCATTCCAGCAAACAGCCCATAAATTCTGGTAGATGATAATCAGGACTTTAACCAGTTAAAACTGCTTATTGTATGGTATCTACCCCATACAATAGCAAGCCTCAGATGCCTGGGAAGCTCCTTACCAAGTGAATACCTTTTCAATCAGCATCAAGTAGGAAATTAAATATTTTATCTTAGTGTGGACATCAAACCCTATGTCTCCAGGCCTATGGTAACTTACTCTCTTGTAGTGCAGTGGGAATAGTTATTAATCATCATCACCCACTGTACTGACATGCTCATTGATGTTGGTGGGGAGGAAGTAGGGGATACTTTGGAAGCTCTAGGAAGACATGTTAGAGGGAGGAAGAATTCAATATTCTGCTCCCCGAAGGAAGATTTTAGGGTCCAATACCTTGATCAGGGATCAGCAAATGATGTTACGTGGGTCAAATCTCACCTTCTGCCTGCTTTTATAAAGTAAATGTTTTATTGGTACATAGCCATGGCCATTTTCCTATGCTTTTGTGCTGCATTGACAGATGAGTAATTTTATCGGACAACCTGACCCACAAGGCTATCACATCCTGACACATTTACTATGTGAGCCCTACAGTAAAAGTTAGGTCACACCGGGTCTTGGGCAGACTGGGTTTCTCCAACATAAAGGTCAAATAATGTATCTTCCAACTTTTAGCACCGGAAAAGAGGCATCTTTCTTTTTTTTAGCATGGCCTTTAGGATATGGGTGAAAGCTTATTTTACACTTGAAAATACTGCTTTTACCAAATGACTAGGTGACCAGAAGGCTGCAGGGATTATGCAAGCTGCCCTTCCATCTGCCACGAAGGACAGAGCAGGCCCCCCAGTCCAAGGTATCTGTGTTTATGAGTGGTTTTTTTTGTCTTGTCTCTGCAAGTCTGAATAAACAGTCACAGCTCAGATCCTGTGCGTTATCGGTTAAGGCTTCCTCTTTGCAGTGGAGCTATTTACTGTTAAAACAATTCCTAGAGCTGCTGTGCTCCCTCTGCACTAAAGCCCACCCTCAAGTTCTAAGCGTGGGCAGATGTATTAAAGAATCTGAGGTTTGATATTTTTTAAATTTACAGAAGTTAAAAATTCTTGCACATATTTCATGATATTTGTTTCCAAATATTTATATTTTAAATAGTCTTTTGTTTCATTCACTGGGTTTGTTATTGGGTCTAGAAATACTATGGATTTTTGTAACGACCTTTTGACTACTAAATTTATGCTAACTTAAATGTAAATTCTTGGAATTTTCTACATACAAGATTATATTTATAAATAGTGCATTTTATGATAGTCTAATATTTGTGTACTACATTCCTTTTTTACTTTTTTGCCTGTTTTTAGGTAAGATTTTTTTTATCACTAGAAACTATAATGCTAAGTAAAATTGGCTGTAGGGCATCCTTGTCACTTCCAACATCTAAGAGATCTCTCAATACCTCACCACTAAAATACTTTTTTTGTCCATACCCTATTAAATAAGGTGAACTTCCATTTACTCCAAAAAAAATTTTTTTTGAGACTAGGTTTCAGGTCAGGTGCAGTGGCACGTGCCTTTAATCCCAGCCTAGAAGGGAGGTCGAGACTAGGAACCACTTGAGTCAGCGCATTCGAGACCCGCCCGGGGCAACATAGTGAGACTTAGTCTCAAAAATAGCTAGGTGGTGTGGTGGTGCATGCCTTTAATCCCAGCTACCTGAGAAGCCGAGGCTGGGGATCAATTGAATCCATGGTATTCCCGGGCAACAACATGAGTCTGCGGTTCTCTGGGCAACATAGTGAGACCTAGTCTCAAAAGAAAAAAAAAAAAGACTTTCATTATGTTGCCCAAAGTAGTCTCGAACCCACAAACCTGAGTGATCCCTAGCCTCAGCCTCCCAGGTACCTGGAATTATAGGCGTGCGCCACTATACCTGGCTTTATTTACTTCAAATTTGTTAAAATTTTTGAAAATCCTGGTGAAAGTTGTATTTTATCTAATACATTCCTTCCTAGATTGTCTTGATAGTCATTATGCAGTTCCTGATTCGTTACTTCTTTGCCTAATTTATTGTTAAATAGCTAGATTTTAATATAACCAATTGAAAACTTTTAAGTCTAAAATTTTCATTTTTAAAAAAAAATTAATTTGCTCAAAATTGTGGAGGCAAAAAGTCAAAATCAAGGTGTTGGCAAAGCCACACTCTCCCCAAAGAATCCTTCCTTGCCTATTTCTAGCTTTGATGGTTACTAGCAATCATGTTCCTTGACTTCCCTATCTCTGCCTCTGCTGTCATATGGCCTTCTCCCAGTATGTGTGAACTGTCTTAGCATGGACAACAGTTATAGCAACAGTGTGTTCACATCTTAAAATGATTATACCTGCAAATGACTATACCTGTTTCCAAGTAAGTCCTACTCTGGGTACCCAATGTGAATAGGACTTGAACATCTATTTGGAGGATACCATTTAATCCACAACACCTAGGTTCAGTTTTCTTCTGAAAATCTCCATAGGTCATCTCATTTCTTGAATATTAAGAAAGAAAAAAAATCTACATAAAATCTACATTTTCTTTCTTTGCATTTATGTTGTCTGTATGGTCTATGTATGTCTTCTGTGGATACTTGGATTTTTTGGTTGGAGCACCAGATACTGTTGTATAGTTTGTATACACATGGTAACTATAAGATCCATGTGTTAGTCATATCCATGAGGGGGTTGGTAAAAGGAATACAACCAGATTTTTAAAAATCCGAGAACATAAGAAATTCAAAATGGCATATATGTAGTCAGTGGAAATCAATGCAAGTAGGAAGTCAAATCATGAAGCAGAACTCAAAAAATTTGACAGGCCTCAGTTTGCATTTATGATCTGACACCATAACAAATCTGTAAAATATAAATATGAACAGTGGTGAGGGCCAGGTGATTGCAGTTGTAGATCCAGGATCCAGGAGATTTTTCTGTAAGACAGGTGGGGTAACTGGAGCATTTTAAACTAAGTTGAGCTGAACTGTCCTTAAGAATAATCTTTTGGTTTGATGGCTGGTTTGGGACTTGAGTAAGAAATCATGCTACAGAGCCAAACATAAGACCGAACCAGTGACAGATCTAACAGAGAGGACCCTGGTCACCCTCCCTCCTTTTGCTCAGAGTGTCAGTATTTTATAGAAAAATCAAGAGTAAGGTAACTGCTACCTTCTGGGACACAGAAACATCATAGTGTTTTGAAGCCACTGAACCTATACTTTTTCTTAAATTAGTAGGCCCTTAGTTTAAAAGCACTCTGGGATTTCTCAATAACATAAAGAAATGAACTATCAGTTAAGCTGCCTGGATCTCCAGGTAACTATAGAATATTATATATTACTATATGTTTATATAGTGAATTCTAGAGAATTACATTAAAGTTTTAATCCTGATAATTTCTGGGTGCTGGCACAGAAACTGGTTTATCATTAAGTGAGATATCATAGACAATCTGTGCTGTTGAAGTTTTTTGTAATAAGTATGAAAGGTCCTTGAAGTTAGACAAAAATAACAGTTTAAATAAGAAAGGAAGAAGGGCTACTGTACTCACTGGGGTCTCTCAGTGAAAATATCAGAAAAGCAGTGTAGCCCAGTCCTTCAAAAACAAGCTCAAGAGCAAGATAGTTTGTGAGAACCTTTGAGAGCCCCACGTGCACAGAGGGGATAAACCTGGGTTCCCTTCTCATAAATTACTGGGAAATTCGAGTTAACACGTTATTTATAAATGCCTTCACGTCCTAAATATCCAATTAAGTGGAAAGTGCGCTTTACTTTCCGACTCTTTCCTGGGAAGTTCTTCATCTGGGAGAAGATAAGCTGGAAATGTGACCAGAACCTCTTCCCCACAAGCCCTATAACCAGGGAAGGGGTCACTCAAAGCAGGGAGTTCCACACAGGGCAGGCTGGCTATCACCTTTGGGTTACCTATCCCTCTCCCTACTCTGATGAGGGAGAGAGCAGAGTTTATTTCCCTTGGGAGTCGCAACCCCACTTTAGGGCCCAGGTGTAGCTGGGCAAAGTCATGATCACTGCCTCCAGCCAAACAAGGAAACTGCCCCAGTGCAGGGGTGGAGGCCATAAGGTACCTCACCCGAGTGGGTGCTTATAGAATGTGGGCCAATGGTGGATTTGTAAAGGTGAAATTTGAACGTAGTGGTTTGGCTTCTGCAGGGGGGCAGCTGGGCGGGATGCGGTGTAACAGGTATCTACCGCGATGTGGAGGGGAAACCGAAACAGGGTGGGTATGGAATGTCGTTCCAGAAACCCGGAACGCCCCCTGGGTTGAACTCCAGAGTGCACCTAGATCAATGAATTCCCCCAGGCAAGGATGGGATGTCCTTGAAAACTACAGAATTTCAAACATTTGGGAGCCCCTCCCAGCTCCCAAATTTCTCAGCGAACTCAGCAACGGTCATGCACGGGGCGACTGACAATACCGCTTCCGTGCCAGCCGCTCCAGCCTCGCAAATGGCCGCGCAGACTTTGCTTTCTTGGACTGAGGTCGCTTTTCATCGCTTAAATTCAGCGTCCACGTGTGTCGAAGGAGAGACTAGCAATTCCACGAGGAAGGGCAGCTGGGCAAACCCTTCTCGCCGCTCCCGCGCGGAGGCACTTCCGGCTGCGCGCTCCCGGGTGCCCGCGCTCCCGCCTCCTGCCGCCAGCGCCTCTGCGCCTCTCCTGCGATGGATGCCCAGCCCTGGAAGACGCGTCATTTCTCTCTTCAGGACCCCACGTGCCACCTGTCTGAGCTCCTAGCGGATGTTCCAGTCACGCTGACTTTTCTCTGCTCTTCAAAAAGCCTGATGGCCAGAGTGCTTTTGGGTCATTTGCACACTTTTTATGTTCCCTCTACCAGGAAAGATGTGAGGCTGACTCCTCTCACCATTCACTTTGGAGGACACAGCCTAGAGGTCACCTCTCACCTGACCACGTGATATTGTAGCTCATGCACTACTTTTATTTTCTTCACAGCATCCATCTGGAACCACCCCTCTTCTCCACTCCCCTCACCCCACCCATCCTGTTCTGTCCCCTAGTATTTCCTGCTTCAAGGGTCCTAAGCAATCTCAGGACCTGGGATGGGCTGTAGAGCACCAGGAAGTGTGTTCTCAGCCTGCAGATTTCCCTGCAATAGCTCTACAGGGGACCTAAAGTCTGGGACACATGCTTTCCAGGGGCTCTGGCACCATTCTGGAAGTGGAGAAAGAGCCTGGAACAGTGCATCATTAAAAAAGTCACACCAAGACGCTACTGTTCCATCAGGTTAGACTTACCTTGTGAGCCACTGCTTGGCAAGGTCAGGGTCGACCTCTGCTGCCCAGGCTTGCCACTGCCCCATAAGCAGGCAGGCAGGGACTGGACTGAGTGTGGCTCAGCTTCTGCCACCTCAGGCTTGGTGGCTGCCAGGAGTGTTGAGGCTGTGTAGGAAGAACAGGTCTCGAGGGGCTGAGGGCCCTTCTATTGCCTCACCCTGTGAGTGAGATGTTCTGAAACTGGATTCAGGCATACCAAGGGACCTAGAGTTGTGTGGATTGGTTTTGGTTTTAAAATGCACTCACTGTGCATTTCTTGGAATGTAGAGGAGTCTCATAAAACATTGCCCAGGAAGAGGGAGAGCCCATACGTTGGTCTAAGGGTTTCCAACCTAGCTCCTTATGAGCCTGGCCTTTCCTGAGGAAGATGTTAGTTTCCTGGTTCAGCCTGCCCTCTCCCCACCACAGAAATTACAAAAGCCACAGGAGGAAGAAGTAAAATCAATTTAATTTACAAGTAAACTTTGGAACAGCCCATTAGAAGGGAGCCTAAGGACCCACTGTTGGAGAGAAAGGCCATCATGGAAGGCTAGTCCCTCAGTAGGGTGAGAACAGTGTGAGGGTCAGTACTGGGAGCAGCATGTAGCTTGTCCTTTGCTCAGCAGGTACTGGCAGAGCCTGCAGAGAGAATGGTGGTCAGGCCTCACAGACAGGTCACTACATGGACACCCCACCTCCATCTCAGGCAACAGCAAGTTAAGATCAGCTCAGGACCATCCCATCTTCCTCAGAGCATGACATTTATGAACTGTCCAAGTAACTGGAGGTCTCTAGAAGAAGTCTATCTTACCTGGAGTGATGAGTGGGACAGCTTTCTCAGATAAGGGGCTGAGAAAGAAACAGATTAGCATTCTTAGACTTTCTGTCCTCCCCCACCAAGATGGTGCCCTTTCTCAGAAGGCACAGCACCTTGCCCTTGTTTTTCCATTGACCTAGTACCAAGGTGAGACCTTTCTGATTTGGGGTTTTTCAGGGTTGATTATCAGTGAATAACAAATTCCAGTGCAAGTCTGGGGAAAAATTAGCGAGCATCTTCTCTCTGCCTATTGTATGAGTACCCCAAAGGGTGCACACAAGGGACCCTGTCTCACCTTTTCTCTTTGTTCATGCATTTGCATTTGCCACCTGGAGAGGAAGAGACATCAGTGCAAAGAGTCTGGGAGACTGCCTGCTTCCTGCTCCTTTCCTCCCCTCTCCCTCTACTCTCCACCCCTCACTCCCTGCCCCAGTCCCAGTGCTCACTCAGGGCGAAAAAGATTCCAGCAACGCACATCAGTCCTGCACAGATCAATCCGCCCAGCTGCAGGCCTTCCCAGTCTAGGGGAGCACAGAGAGTGAGCAGGAGCCAGCTTGATTCTGCCCCCCTCACTTATCCGAAAGATATTTATAATCACCTGCCTGTGCAGATGCGCCTACATTCCAGGTGAGGAGAAAAATAAGCAACACATGATGTAATATTTGGTGGGAAGCACTAGCAATTACAAAATAAAGAAAATGGACAGGGGAAAAAAAGGAGTATAAAAGGTGATCAGGAAGGCTTTTCTGAAAAGTAGCTTTTAAACTGAGGTCCAAGATTATGAGGGTGTCCTGGAACACTGGAGAACAGCCAGGAAGTGAAAAGAAAAGCTGTCTGGGGGGACGGTACAGTTGCAAGAACCTGTGTGAAGGGAAGGCAAGTGAGAGTGATAGGAAGGAAAGAGATTAGGTGTGAGATTCCTGGGGCGACCACTCAAAGCCTCCAGCCCTTTCACCAGAAGTCTTCCCGAATTCCTTGGCACCTTTTCTCCTTGCTGGCATGAGGCTTTCCCAAAGAACTAGAGAATTTTTTAATCCCCAGTCCTCTTTCACCACCCCATTACACCCTACTCTGTCTCCTTTGGGCTCCACATTACCTCTTGCCTAACAAATTGATCCAAGATAGGCAAGAATAGGAGTGGGAAGGGCTAAGGATATTGGCTCTTACCATAGTAGAAGGGACTATTTTTATCTGTGGGAGAGGAAATAAATAAGAATGAATGAATGAAAGAATGAATGTAAGAATGAATGAATGAATAAATATCAGAACCAGGAGGCAAAATTGGTTCTTATAAAGGAAAGACATAGGGCAGCTTGAGGCCTCACTCACCAACCGTGTCATTGGCTTCCAAGACTGGCAGGACTGGGTGGGAGAAGAGGGACTGGGTGTTAATTGGTGATATTGGTTTTGAAATTAATAAATAGGCAGAACCCCAGTGTAAAGGGGAAAGGATGACCAGTCTCGGGGATCACCAGTTCCCTTCTTCCCACCTTTCCTAACCCTAAACAGTCCTGGGATTTTGTCACTCAACATTTCCCTCCCCACCTCCTTGCCATTTCTCAGACTTCTTTCTTGCACTGTAACTGGGATGATGTGTTGGTATCTTAGGTAGCTTGATTATAGGCACGTGGCACCATGCCCAGCTACTTTTTTGGAACTAGGTCTCACTTGTTGCCCTGAGTGGGACTTGAACTGTGATTCCCGGTCCCTGTCGCGGCCTCCTAGTCTGCTGCTTACAGGCACGCGCCACTGTGCCAGGCCTTTATTGGTATTTTTTAACCCTTTCCTGAAAAAACTTTCTACACAGACCCTGGCTGATGCTTTTCTTCTTCTTTTTTTTGCCTGTGGAACCGCAGGCTCACATTGCCCATGGTGCCACGGACTCAAGCAATCCCCAGCCTCAGCTTCTCAGATAGCTAGGATTACAGGTGCGCACCACCACACCCAGCTATTTTTTGGGACTGGGTCTCACTGTGTTGCCCCGGGAGGGACTTGAACCGCAATCCCCAGACCCTGCCACGACTCCATAAGCTGTCACTTACAGGCACATGCCACTGTGCCTGGCCTGATGCTTTTCTTCTTGAAGAAACAGGGGATACCTTTGTCTTTTTGCCAATACATGATTACAATTTACCTAGGTTCAATTCTTCGGCATAACATTTCCAATAAAAACTCAGAACCTATACTATTATTTATATTTAAATTGACAGTTTAAAGGAAAATACATTCATCTGCTATCTGGCATGCTTGGGAGATGCTGCTCTTCACTGCCTTGGTGGGCAGGTGATTGACAGTAAGAAGGGCTCACCTGCCAGTGCCAGAAGGACGACCCAGGTCACTTGGTCCATGTCACAGCAGCAGGTCAGGCCTGTAGGGGAGAGGGGCCAGGTAGGGTCAGGTAGCCCCATCTGCTGGCCCTGAGTTCACAGTGCCTGGTGGAACCCCCATGGTGCACTTGCTTAGGGGGGCCATCTAGGTAAAGTTACTAATTTGTTTTCTCATCTAGAGATAATAATATAGCTGGTCCTCCAATAACATCTTCCATGTTGACAGGGGGAAAACCCCATTTTGAACAAAACAACCTTATATAGGAAGAACAGCTTTCTGCTTTCATTATTCATTTTTTGCTAAAATTGTAGTTTCCAAGAACCTATCGACCACATTTTGTGAGAATTTAATGTAATGTCTTGTGGAGCTGTGTGAATCTGGTGCTAGTTCAAGCCTTAGACCAATGCCTGTACATAGTAAATGCCGTATTATAAGACTTTGTTGAGACCCTCTAAAATCAGATGCTTAACTCAAAGTCAAAGAGCATGACTGCTCTTAACCCAAGCTTTGGTATCAGGCTTTCTGACCTCAAACATAGGGCCCTAGGCTATTGTTTCCAAAGGTCTGGGCCTGGGGCACTCTCAGGCTGAATTCCAAGAGGGCCTCCATAGAGGCCACACCCAGGGCTGAGCAGTGCAGAGAAACAATAATTAGGGACCCTGTGCAAGGAGGGTAGGGGCTGCCAACAGCCAGCAGGCAAGAAACTTCTGACCTCATCCTTGCCAGAGACCCTAAATCCAAGGAGCCCTAAACTCCACATTCAGTCTAGATTGCTACCAGGGACTCCTCTACTGGACACTTTTTTTTCTCCTTGGAGTAGGAACTAGGCAAGTCCCATCTACCAGTCCCTGGAGGGGCTGTGTCATTAAGATAAGTCTCCTCCTAGCATTCTACATTGTTAGCTACTGGCAGACATCGGAATGGTCAGTGTTCCATACAGAAACCATTGTTATTAGCTGCTGGGCCAGCTGGCCTGCACTCCACAGTCCTGTACCGCCTGCCCCCCTCCAACACACACTCAGCTACATAATTGCTGTGAGACTTAGCCAGCTACTTCTCTGTGCTTTGGTGTCCTATAAAAGGAAGGGACAATCTTTCACGATTACCATTGAATTAAATGAGTTACTGTATATTGAATTTAAGACTAGTGCTTAGCACTTTGTACTTTCTAACACATAAATACCAGGATCCTTTTGCCCCAAAAGAGGGAGGAAGAGGAGTATCTTAACACACTATTTCTGAACATGGTGAGTGTTGACTTTAAACAGTCTCTGACCCTGGCCTTTCTTTGATTTCAGGCTTCTACTCTTCCACCTGGAATTCCTGGGTTATTAATGTCAATTTTGCTTTATCATGTTCTTTAGTCAAAGGCTGGATCCCTTTTCCTCCAGCCTCAACATCCCATTCATGTGACAGTACCATCAGAGCAAGCAACCTACACACCTCTCAAAACCCTCAAACACATAGGCCCATTAATTGGAATATCTGGGGACCCACCCCCCCCCCTTCCTCAGACTGGTATCTTGGGTTTCCCCCTACCCTCTGAGCACAGGCAGTGTCAGTTGCCACCCTTCTGCCATTCTTCTGAACTTACCTCAGGGCCAGATGCAGCAAGCAGGTCTGTCTGAGTCTCGGTGGGTTCCGGCTCTTTAAACCTAGTAGCCCCGCCCAGAGCAACAATACTGTCAGGCTGGAGGAAACTGGTCTTACTTCTTAGATTCTAGCAGTTCTTTCTCCCCGTGTGCTCTTAAGGAGACAGTTTGCCCTGTCATACCCAGCAAAGAACAGAACTCCTGGTTGAGGTGGTGGGGAGGGAGAGGCAAGCGGTTCCTCACAGACCCTTCCCTTGAGGTGGACTTTTCAGCTTTTCCAGTTTACCTGGATCCTAAAAGAGGCATGTAGCGGGATGCTGGACAGGGGTAAGGTTATTCCTGGGTGTTTCTAAATTCTTGTCTTAGTGGTGGGGTTTCCAGGAGTCTGTGTGGCAATGGCCTGGGGAAGACAGAGTGACAAGCAGTCTAGCAGTCAGGACTATCTCTGGAGCTACACTTGCCCAGAGGTCCCACTGTTTTTCCTTGGCCGAGTACTTATTGGGGGAGAGGTCTGTGGCTGATGGGCACCCCTCAGATTATGATGCTCTGATGAGGCCTGATACCCACTATGCTAAAAGAGACTGATGGATGGAATCAGAAATCCCCCAGGTCCAGAACCCTTTTCCCCATCTACCTCACAGAGGGGGAGGCCCCAGGAGATGGAATGGGCTACCTCCCTTCATACCCCCACCTCCACGCCTGCCACATGTACTCTTGTCCAACTTCACATATTTTTCCCTCACCGTACCACATGCCTTCAGCCGGTGCCCTTGGATGACTCTAGGTCCCTAATCTGTCCCTCCATCTTCAATTCCTCAGAGGTTCATAACTTCTCCCATGGATGGTGTTCAACTGAAGAGGGGGGTGTTGATTCCTGTTTTCCCCAATGCTCAGTCATGGACACCAATAAAAAGATTTTGATTGAATTGTTGAGTCTGAGGCTAAGAAACCATCATTATCTTCCAGAGCTGGGAAGCAGGAACAGGATAAGGCCAGAAAATCAAGGTGGGAAGGATTCAAGTAAGTAGGAAGGGGGAGGGTATTCCCAGTGTGAACATGATATATCTCCTTATGAAAACCTTCCACGGTGCTCCCTGCTTTCAAGATTTGGTTTCTGCAGGGGTTCTGGGACCAGAAAGAGCTGGATCTGAAGCCCACTTGCTGATTGAATGATTCCAGATAGCTTCTTCATCATTCTGAGCTTCCAAGCCCTCTCCTGTAATGAGGTAATGACAGGATTTATCTTGGAGGTTTCCAGTGGGGGTGCCTCAGTGGCCTGGGGCCACCAGGGTTAGCCTGCATTACTCAGACCTCAGTACATGTTTACAGACTGAATGCCTTCCAGGCCTGCTGTGAGGAAAGTCTGTTAACCATAAAATTCAGAAGAACCATTAATACATATTTGAAGTCAAATTCATGCTCTGTTGGTTAGTCAGTGTGCACTTGAGCAGAGGACTTACCCTCTTTTGCCTGTTTGCTTACCCGTAAAGTAGGAGCCATGTTGGTGCCTACTTTGAAAGTCTGTGGTGATAATCACATCTGACCATGCTATTCAGTTCATAGGAGCTGTCTCGGTAGTTGAATACCTGTAAAAGACCAAACCAGGTCTTTCCCTCAAGCCCAGAAAGTCAAACTCTGAACCACAAGAAGTATCTTCACACAGAGGAATATTTTTTCATGATGGCTATTATGGGACCTGGTGGAATGGATACCCCCCCCATAACCACTTCACCCTCCCCCTCAAAAAAAAAGCAACAACCGAAAAACCAAAGACCCCTGACTCTCCTGAATGGCAGGAGTGCTGGGGTTATATGAGCAAGGAAGGAATGTGAGGGAAGTATGGGGGCTTCATATGTCCAGGTCCCAGGAAGTGCTGGGCAGTCTAGCCTTTGAGTCAAGGTGTTTGACTTTCCCAGCAGGGTGTTTTCTCACAATGAGCAGATGTTTGTTTCTGATGCCTCTATCAACCCCAAAAGGGCAAAGAGGATTTTTATTTGGGATGTAACAACCAATTTTCCAAATACTGCAGGAATGTGTTAGGAGACAGTTAACACTAGGAGGAAGTAGTGGGAGGATAGAGCAAAGGATGGTTAGAGTTTAATAATTCTATTTATTCCTAATTTTAGGCTAAGGAAGGTTGTTTTTTTCTTTTGTAGCAAAATGAAGGGATCCAGTGATACACCCACAAGTGAGATCTTGCATTTTGAGAGGAAACGGGTCACAATTAGATTGAACTCCATTGGGAGGCTGCATCCCAAGGTTGAGGAAGATCTTGCCCAAAGTGTCATGGTGTCTGGCTAGTAAGAGTGGGGACTGAACCCAAGTTTCCAGACTCCTCAGCTGAGTTCTTTAGCCTAATGAGCTATGCTAGGGAATAAGAAGCTAGAAAATCATTTCTTGCAAGGAGATGGTGATATTACTAATAAGAAATATGTTTTAGATCCTACTGTTGGTTCTTGACACAAAGCTCTTTTTTTTTTTTTTTTTTTTTTTTT
>PVHY01021910.1:0-23184 GCA_004024945.1 Uropsilus gracilis
GCACCACCCTGGAAGGGCCTGGAGCGGGTGCAGCTCCTGCCAGGCCCAGGTTCACACCCGGCCGCCCAGGCTACCGGCAGAGCTCTGTTTGATGGGACCCCTCAGCGGGACTTTGTCCAGGGTGGAGGCCGGGGTCTACTCTATGCTCAGACGCCCCTCAAGCCGACCTGGCCCTCTGGGGTGCGCGCCAAGGCTTGATCTGGGCATAGAAGGAAATAACGGGCTTCTCCATGGTCCTTCCCATCACCCCCCTGGGCCTGCAAAACCACAGCTCGCCCCCCCTCCCATGGGGGGCTTGTCAGATGGGTGATGCTTCTTCCTGATAGGCGATCAGCTTCCCTCTGATGGCCTGAGGAAGGGGGCTTCTTTGATGTGGCCTGAATCAGTGACTCGCGGTGGGGGTGAAGGTACTCAGCAGCGAGGCTCATCCTCTCAGCGGCCAAGTCCTTCACTCTCCCAAACCCACCGAGTCCCCCTGAGATCCTCCAGGACCCAAACCTACTAGACCAGAAGCTTCTGTGTCCAGCTCTGACGTCACTCCCCGTGAGGGCAACAGTGGCCGGAGGTGACTCAACGGGGACATGCCAGGGACACAATGAGAGGCGGGGTGCCATTCCTGACCAGTTTTCCAGGGTGGTTCCCACCCCCTCTGGAACCGAAAGTCTGTCTGTCGAGCCTCCAGATCCTTGTAAGAGCAAAGACTGGGGCACCATTTCCTCCCTGGGGGCTCCTTAGCCCCCCAGAGCTGCAGGGAAACAAACAAAAAAACTTTTTGTCAAAACCTTGGGGACTCCTCCCAGAGGGGACCCAGCTTTGGCTGGGTCTTCACCACCCTGTCAGCAAGAAGAAGGGGCCCCCGTCCGGCCTGGGGCCAGTCTTTTCCAGTCACCTGTGTGGGAGAGAAAGCAGGGGAGTAAGCCCTGTCTGAGGCCACTCCCCCACCCCCCCACTCCCCACCCCACGCAAGGCCCCTGGGGGCAGCTTGGCTCACACCGTCTGACAGCCTGGAACAGGAAGCTACCTTTGCTCTGAGGCTCAGTGGGAAAAAGGGCCCCGCCAAGGTCACGCTGCTGGTTCAGCACACAGGCCTCAACCTCAGACCCTGCGGCCTGAAGCTCACCTGTGTGGGTCAGCAGACGCAGGTAAGCTCGCTAGGGCCCAGAGACTCTCCAGTCAGGAGTGGGCTCCGTGGGGTCAGGCTCAAGATCAGGTTCATTTTCACAGCCCCCAACAAGTGCCTGGCAGTGGGGCTGGATGGACAAACGGACAGTCAGGCAGTCGGATGGATCGCCACAAGGTGGCAGTGGGCGTCAACCGCCAGTAACCTGCTCATTGTGCTTTTGAACCTGTAACGATTGGGTGTTTGTTTTGTGTCTTCATTAAGAAGGCACCTTTCATAGTCACTCTGTCAGGTGGCTATTTGAGCGTGGACACCAGGCCCAGGGAAACTCAACCAGTGTGTGAAAGGCAGGGCCAGCTGCACCATTCGCTGTATGAAGCTAAAAGTCCACAGCAATTTTAAAAACTGTGGAGACAGCAGAGAAAACAGACAACAGACGAAACTAAAAGAAACCCAACTGAGTGGGAAAAAATGCTTGCCCTCCATACAAGTGATAAGGGTCTGATAACAAAGCTCCACGAAGAATTCACGCAACCTAACAGACACAAAAGCAAAAAGCCCAGTCAAAAAATAGGGAGAAGAACTAAAAAGACATTTCTCCAAAGAGGAAATACAGATGGCCAAGAGACACGTGAAAAAATGCTCAACACCAATAGCAATCAGGGAAATGCAAATCAAAACCACAAAGGATACCACCTCACACCAGTAAGAATGGCCCACATCAAAAAATGGGCAACAACAAGTGCTGGCGAGGATGGGAGAGGCAGGAACACTCTTACACTGGTGGGAATGTAAACTGGTCTAGTCACTGTGGAATGAGTGTAAACCCTTAAACTATGAAAACGGAACTACCATTTGACCCAGCAATCGCTCTTCTGGGAATCTACCCAAAGGAGACCTCTTTATAATACTTATACAAAGAGACATCTGTACTTGGATGTTTGCTGCTGCACTGTTTATAATTACAAGGACATGGAAACAACCCAGATGTCCCAGAACAGATGAATGGATGAAAAAGATGTGGTCTATATACACATGGAATATTAATCATCAATTAAAAATGACAAATTTGATGAATTTGAGAGAACATGGATGGACCTAGAAGAAATCATCTTAGCAGAAACAAGTCAGAAAGAAAAAGAGAGAATCCAAATGGTTTCACTAATATATGGGACATAGGAAAAACATACAAAAAGCCAGGAGGAAAAGGCAAAACGAGCTAACAACCAAACTAAAGTACACAACTGGGGGGGGGGATGGGAAGGAGTGGTCAGGGAGGGAAGGTGGTGAGTGAACCCCAGGGAATACGAAGATGTGAAATATGTATAATAGATATTAATTTTTTTAAAAACCTGGAGAATTTCAAGATGGTAGGGGTGTGAAAGCCAGTGTGGGGCCTGAAGGCCTGAGAGCTGGGGCGACAGGTGTCTGTGCAGACGGTCAAGTGCCTCAACTAAAGCAATTCTGTCCCACCCCTCACCCCCTCACCCCCCCCACCCCCCCAACAGGACCTGGCTTCAAAATCCTTACCCGGATTAGGCGTGATCCGGGGCGCCCCTCCAACTGACGGTCTCTGCTGCCCTCTTGTGGCCAGTGTCCGTATAGCCACCCCGCCAAGCTGACACCCCAGCAACGTCTCTCAATGCAAGAGATGCGAATGACCTATCCAAGAGCGGCATTCAGGGCGGCCTCCTTATTTCTGCAGCTTCCAGAGTCCGAGCCACTCAGATGCGAATAAGTTGCATATCTTCAGGGGCCTCCACGGCCTCCCTTCAGAGCGAACCCCGTCCCCAGCGCCCTGCAGAGGGCGCCCTGCGAGGTCCCCTTCACCCAGCAGCCTCCAGCTGAGCCTCGGGGGCAGGCACAAGGCTCAGCCCATCAGGGTCAGCGGAGCCAGGTCTGGATCCACAGACTCCTGAGCTTCTCACACGGTGTTTCAGGTTTGGGGTGCGCTTCACACTAAGGAACGCCCAAGCGGGATCCCGTTATTCTCCAAGCCTTTCCCGGGGCTCCCTGTTCCCGCCCCCACCCCATCGTGGGCCCCATCTCCTGCGGTTTGCTCTCCCCTCCGTGCATGGGTGGACCCTGCCGTCCCTGCAGGCCTTCCTCCTCCCCGCGCTGCCTCAGGCCTCTGGCGTCCACTCTGCGGGCCCCTCCCCGCACCGGGAATTCCCTCAGGACACAGCTGTGGGTGGCCTGTCACCAGGAGCCCCCAGAACCCCGGAGGGGCGTTCTGTGCCTGTTCCTCTCCAGGCTGAGGTGGGCTTATCTCGCTCAGCTGCAAGCCCAGCTCCGCGGAGGGCGTGACGGGGTGACCCAGGGGAGGCTTTCTCGCAGGAGTGACACCTTTAGACAGGGATAGGACTTTGCCGAGGCCTGTGGCAAGGCCAGGAGGTGGTCTGGGGCAGTGGCACTGGGTGACCAGAGCATGGGTGGGGGTGAGGAAAGGGAGGGACAGGAGGCGGGGGGGGGGGGGGGGGGGGGGGGGGGGGGGGGGGGGGGGGGGGGGGGGGGGGGGGGTGGTGGATGGATTTCCAGTGAAGGCAATGGAGGCCCGTCCATAAGCATACAGTAGGTGCTCCATAAATGTTTCCTTACATCACCATCAGCCCCTTCCATCAGACCGTGACTCTCTCTAGTGCAGGGATCTCTGTATTCTCCAGGTCCCTGCTGGCACATAGTAGGACTGATGATGAATTCTGATCAGTGGGTGCGAGTGAGTGAACGAATCTATCCCAGAAGTAATACAGAACCTAGTGGATGGATTTTCCATCTGAACCTGACCTAGTCTTCAGGCCTCTGGCTCCAGGAAGAGTTTGCCGCACAGACCTGCTCAGGGAACCCTCTGCTCAGCCTCCTTCATTGGGGGGGTGCGGTAGTGGAGGAGTTGTGTTTTGTGTGTGTGTGTGTGTGTGTGTGTGTGTGTGTGTGTGTGTGTGTGTGTGTGTGGCGCCCCCTGGTGGCCGCGGTGCCCACTTTTCATGTCCTTTGCCTGCGAGCCTGGCCTGAGAAGCCAGTAGAAACAGTGTGACACCCATGCAAACTTGGGGTCCACGTTCCCTGCTGCACCCAGGGCCAGGCAGTGAGGGAAGGACCTGGGGAGTGGGCTGGAAACAGAAGGGAGGAGAAAAGAGACCAAGGAGAGCAGGTAGAGGCTCGTGGAGCAGGCGTCTGAAAAGCAGCTGCACTTGCTTCTCAGCCTTGAACTTGTGCCAGGAACTCGGGGGACAGAGAAAGAGACCCCTGAAAGGGCTGCGGGTGAGAGACCCCAGAGAGGCTGGCAGTGGCGGCGTTTCTCTGACTGGGGTTTTCATTTTGCTCCTTTCCTTCCAGATGTGCCTGGTCCCTTTGCCCCTGTCCTTGGGGGACCCCCAGAAGGTGCCTTAGACTTGGGACCAGCTGTCGGGGCTCAGCAGCCCCTCTCTGGGCCAACCCCGTTTGCCGGGCGTGTACCCGGGAGGGGCTGGGCAACGTTGGGTGTTTGGTGGGGAACCATTTTAACTCCATCCTGTCTCTTCTCTCCAGTCACACTTCTTTTCTCTGGAATATTCTATGTACCCTGTGTGACTTGCCTTTGTGTGGGGGATGGCAGAACCCACTTCGAGCGGGCTTGGGGTTTCCAGGGTAGACTGAGCACAGACGCTCCCCTCGGGCACGCCCTGCTGCTCCGCCTGCAGAGAGGAGCTTGGTCTGCTCTCGCCCTCCAGACCCCAGTCCTGCATGCCCAGAAAGTGACCTCAGCTGGCAGGACAGACCCTCCTCTGTGGCGGCTCCAACCGCCAAGCCCTCTCTCCAGGGCGCCGTGACTCTTGGCGGGCAATGGGATCCTGAGCGAGGGATGCACTGGAGCAGAGAACACCCAGCCTTGCCCTGCCTGGGCCCTTCAACCAGACTCCCGGTTCTGTCCAGCTACGAATTCTTACACACACACACACACACACACACACACACACTCCTGCTGGTCATGCAGATCTGGCCAAGGAGAGGCCAGCAGACATGGGGGAGGTGGTTCTAGAAAATTCGCTCTCCATTGTGTCATGGGGGCTGGTGGTGGGAGCTGGGAAGGGGCTAGTGAGGGACAGTTGCCCGGGTGACACACGCCTTGGTGGGCTCTGGCACAAGAAGACAAGGCACAGAAACGCACCGTCCCGGGCTGCGGCCTTGAGAGCAATGACATGTGGCTCGCGGCTGGCTGCGGCCCGGAAGGTCGGCACCCAGGATTTGGCCGCCCTGAAGCGGTGAACAGCGAGCGTCACGGGTGACGTCAGATGGGTCAGCTTAGAAGCAGAGGCGAGGGTGTGTGGGATCCGGGCTGCTCTCCCGGACCTGGAGTCCACAGGCCGCAGAGTCTCAGAGGGTGAAACCACCCCCCTGGGTGCCTCGGGCACCTCTCTCCTCTCTCCTGGTGATGCGTGGGGTCCGCCCCTCCCCCCAAACTAAAACAGGTGACAGCCGGCCACTGCCCAGTCTCCAGGGTCTCACGCTGACCTCCCAACTTCGGGGGCCCACCCAGACTCCTCCCTTTCCTGACTGCGACCCCGAGGAGGGCAGGGGGAGGAACGATGTGACCCCAAAGAGTTGGGGCTGGACTGAGAAGGGACGGATCCCTCCAGGTCCCCTGGCCACTGAAGGACACAGTCAGGCGCTGTTTCTGTTAGCAGCCCGGGAGCTCTGGGAGCTGGGCGTACAGGGCACCTGGAGGGTCATTTTGGGGAGGTGGATCTGCATGGGAGCGCTGGGAGCAGCCGGGCTCTGGGGAAGCTGGTACCCTCCTCCCCCTCCCCCCTTCCCCCCCCACCTCTGATGTCAGGACAGGGTCACAGTGGGGACGTCCTCCCTGAACCTCCTCTCCTGGCCGGTGAGCCCAACGGGTTAGCTGAGCTGGGATTCTTCATCCCTCTGCTTTTAGACTGGGAGACATCCTCAGGGAACTGAGCTGATGAGCTAATTCACACTAGCAGGTGAGTGACTACTTTCCCAGCAGACTTGGTAGCCATCCTGCTGGAGGTGGGTGTTGCTGCCTTTCGCCCCGCCCACGGGGTTAATGCGGGCCTGAGGTCAGCGAGCTTTCTCTGCAAAGTCCTTAGTGCCCGCTGCGCAGCTGCTGTGGCGCAGAGCAGCTGTGCTGACTGACACGTGCCCCGGGGCCTTGGTCTCTGGCGTATGGGAAGGACTGAGGCTCTGGAGCAGGCTTGGACCCGGTTTGAATCCCACCTGCGGGTGTGGATCCTCGCAGATGACAGAAGACCCGCGTGGGCCCTTGTTTCCGAGCGTGGGAGTGATGCGCCATGAGGGGGTGACCGAAAGGGCAGGGGGGGCGGTCTCCCTGTGCCACCTCTGGGCCGGTGGTGCTGGAGCCCATCAGGCCGGCCTGCAGAGCCCGGGGAAGCGCTCAGCCGCCTCTCGCCTCAGTTTCCTTCCCCTGCACCTGCTGGGCTGGAGCTGGCTGGAGGCCAAGTGGGACACACCAGTCTGTGCCCTGTGCCCAGCCCCCCTCTCCCCCCCTCCCCCCGCCTCCCCTCGCTCACCCTGCCTGGGCCGGAGCAGGCCCGCTGCCGCTACAACCCCTGCCCTGTCGCTGGTCTCCCCTGGGATGGGCCTGAGGGTGAACTCGACTCAGGGCAGCAGGGCTAAGGCGCCTGCGTGGAGTCAGGCCGGGTGCACCCGGGAGGACGCGGTGCAGCGGACCCGCCAGGGGGCGCGCGCGCCAAGTCGGCAGCATCAGCTGCGCATAGACGGTCGCGTCCCCACGGGAGTCTCGGAAGTGGAGGGAACCGTGGCACCGGCATCCCCGGCTCTGGTGACAAGACAGGGGCCACCTCGGGCTGCGCGTGGATTCGCTGGTCTGGGCTCGAGCGCAGCCGTCCGGCCGCGGTCTGTGCTCTCAGCCGCGCCGAGCTGTCCCGGCCCTGGTCCCCGCGCACGCGGACACGCGCCAGCTGAGGGGACACGGGGCCCGGCCTGGACAGCGCCCTCTCCCCGCACAAACGCGCACGAAGAAGCCGGTTTATGCCCGGCTCGTGCACGCGTTGGGACGCACACGCGCTTCACATGCACGCGCGCGCACGTCTGCGTGGACACGATGCACATCTGCACCGGGCCGCGGGGCGCTGGCAGCCGCGGTCGCCCCAGGTGACAGAGCAAGGGGGGGGGGAGACCCAGCTGGGCCAGAGGCTCCTCGTCCTCAGGGGGCACCTGTGCTGGCTTTATCCGGGCACACCCGGCCCAGGCGTCTCTGGGACGATATGGGGCTCGGGGAGTGAGGCCGGGGGTCCCCGAAGAGTGCCCCTTCAGCGGCGGGGTGGGCGTTTACCAGGAGGGGAAGACTGCCCAGCCGCGGGCAGCGCAGGGCACCTGGGAAAGGACACCAGACGCTGTGCGGACGCCAGCGGGTGGGCGAAGAGGCTGTCGCCCCTCACCCTGCCCGGCCAAGGGAGGAGGTGCCTGAGGGGTTTACACCCCCCCTCCCGCACCCGGGGATGACTGACCCCGGGAGGAGGGGGCAGGAAGAGCCAGGAGGGACCCGGTGCCAAGGGAGGCGGAGCGCGCCCCCTGGCGGTGAGGGCGGGAAGGCTGAGGCGAGAGGGAGGGAGGTGGGGTGGAGGGTGGGGAGCAAAGCTCCGAGGTAGGGGTGAATCCCGCACCGCTAGCATCATGGGACCCGGCGGGGTTGTCCAGTCATCAGTGGTCACAACTGAAATTCCCTGGGCGTGTTTCCAGATGCCCGTGGGCACGTTCCGCCCTGGGAACGGCTTCTGGAGATCTCGGGTTAACGGTGTTTCCCGGGCAGACCTGGACTATTCGGCCTTGAGTTCCTGAGCTTTCCGGCGGCAGGTGGGCATGTCCCCGGCGTGTCGCCCCGCCCCACCCCCCGCTGCGTGCACGGCACCTGCGCCACCTGCACCCCTCCTGCCCACCCCGCCCCTACCGCGGGCTCCGTCTTTCCCGGGAGCAGCGGGAGGCCAGGCCTCTCTCGGAGCCGGGGTCCTCGCTGACCGAGGCCAGGGTGAGCCCAGCGTGGGGCGCGTGGGCACGGCCCCGGGCGGCGGAGGCAGAGGCTGCGGCCGGCGGGCGGACTGTGGGGGCTGGGGCTTCGGGGGCTCGTCTCAGAGCCTGGGGCCACCTCGGGCCGGCCCATCCCGACGGGCCCCGGCGGAGTCCAGCCGCGGGTCCCTCCAGGCGGCCGACGCCGAGCCCTCGGCGCGCGCGTCTGTGGGAGGGGGGGAGGTGGGAAGAGGCGATGCAAATGCTTTCTGGGGCTGACACCCCACACCCCCCACACCCCCGCCCCGGGGCTGGCCGCGGGGGTACCCGCCCGGGCAGCGCCGCCCCGCCCGCCGGCCCCGAGGGGGCGCCGTCGTCTGGGGTGCCCGACCCCGGAGGCGACGGCGCGGCTCCCGCCCTGGGCTCGGCCCGGCCTGGCCGCAGGCCGTCCTCGGCAGGAGACGGCGGGTCTGCGCGCGGGTCGGGTGGACGAGGGAGAGCGGGGTCCCTCCCGCCCGCGCCCCGCTCTCCCGCACGGCTCCCCGACGCAGCCTTGATGTGGAGCAGTTCTGGGGGTGCAGCGGCCCCCGCTGTGCCCGGGTCACTTCCCGTCAGGCTCGGCGGGGACTTCGGGCCCTGCGGCTCCCGCGCGTCCGACGCATCCGTGTCCGTGAAGGGCGCGCTCGGGTCTGGTCGGACCGAGTCTGCTTTGCTCGGGCTGCGTGGTTCGGCGTTAGTTGTTCCTGTCACGAGAGGCGGAAGATGGGCGACCCCGAGGGCTGAGGGGAGCGTTTAGTAGCTGGGGCTGCGGGCCGCGCCCTAAATGGAGAACCAGCCCCTGCCGAGCAGGTGGGGTGTTCGTGGGCCAGGAAAATGGGGGCGGGCGTCGGCCCCTGACGGGACAGTGTTTGGCGGGCTCGGTCGGGATGCGACTTCTGTGGAGACTGCAGAGTCCTGTGATGGGGGAGCAGTGTCCGTGATGGCTGCGCCCCGGGTGTGGCGGGGGAGGGGAATCCTATCAATATCCGGAGGCCGGGTGACTGCTCCCTCGATAAGCTCAAAGAATAGTTGTGTTTTCGTTTTCGTTCGACATTATTTTTTCTTTTCCCTCCTTTTTTATTTTTTCAACAGTTTAGCATAGTTATTCGCTCTGCAGGCGTTTCTTCTCCTGGATTGAGTGTGTCCCAGAACGTTGTGCTTTTCCATGTGGTTGTAAATGGCGCTGTTTGCCTGGTGGCTGTGCTGGAGCCTGTTGGGGTGTAGAGGCACAACTGACTTGCCAGTACCAATTCTGTGCCTGTTGGAATGTTGAAAGCCTGAACGATAAATCGAGCAAGTTTGGCGTAGCGCTCCCTTGATTTAGGAGACAAGCAGCTCCCTCCCTAAGGGACACCCTTTCCCTCTGCAAAAGAAAACAAATTGATAACCCCTCAAATGGCCTTATGTCATTATAGGTAACTGTATGGCTAGCCTAGTCGTAAACTTAAATTGTGTCTTCAACAGGCGCCCGTATTCTACATTTGTTTGACTTAGAATAGAAATGCAGCCAGGCACGGTGGCTCCTGCTTATAAGCTTCAGCCTATGAGGCAGCGGGGGCTAGGGATGGGGTTAGCGGGGACCTAGTTCCAAAAAATAGCTGGGTGTGGTGGTGAGCCTGTAATCCCAGCTACCTGGGGATTGCTTGGGTCTGCGGTCCCCCCACCCCCAGGCTCTCGAGCCTGCAAAAATAGCAAGATCTAGTCTCAAAAAAAAAAAAAAAAAAAAGAATAGGAATGCAGATGTGGTTGTAAGGCTGAGTCTCCCTTGACTGGGGGGCCCTCAGCTGAGCTTTCCTGATAAACTTTTCCTTTTGTCTTTACCTTCCTGTGTCTGGGGTGTTGGTGCCAGCAGTGTTTGATTCAGGGCCTAACAGTGCCCGGCAACTTTACTGAATCTATCTTTTCTATTTCTGTGTGTTTGTGGGGGGGTTTTGTTTGCTTTTTGGTAGGAGGAGGTAGAAAGTTGTAAGTGACACTCCTACTATTTCGACCACATCCCAGGTCATCTGCAACTCCCAAGACAGGCAGTCTGCTAACAGCATCTCCCCGCAGTGCCTCTTACTGACCTGGGAAAGGACTCCTAGCCTCCCAGCACTGGAAGGCGGAGGATCCGATCAGGGCTGATATTCCTTAGTGAATCTCAGCATCATCTCTTTCTAGAGGCATTTGAAATTGCTTTGAATTACCTCAGTGCACAGAAGGCAATAGCTATGTTAATAGCAATACATACTGTTGGGAACAAACTAATCAAAGGGATGCCATTTTGTTTACATGTTGAAGCCAGTGTCCTCTCCCTGCCCTCAGTGCTGGCTGCTCCAACATCCTGTTTCTGCCTCCCCTTATTCTTGGTTGTCCCTGACCACCATCTTGTTCCCCTGATACATGATGGGTGTCAACATTATTGAAAACTGTAGTTACCGGAATGTGTCCTTCACCTGCTTGCTTCACAGTAGGGGGTGGTAGTTTTGCCTTATAAAAAGTTGTAACAGAAACTGCTCGGGGTTTCTCTTGCCACCTTGGCTGAGAGCCAGCTTCTTGCAAAGAAGCCCGCAGCTTTGAACTTCAATCGAAGTCCTTATGTCTTGTTGAGAGGCCCACGAGTCACAACACATATACTCTTCCTCTCAGTACAGACACTCCAGTATGGTCCATCCCAGGATCCCATCATGTGTTTAGTCAGGATGACTAAAGAGCCACCGCATAAGCCCTGGGAGCAGGTATCCTGTTTTCTCACTTGGAGCTTGGACAGGCTTTGGGTGCAGAGAGCAGGTTTCCGTGGACCTCCAGGAAGTTTCATCAGAGCTCCCCTCAGCAGTGCATGGCGAGGGTCCCCACAAAGCAGAGACCTTTCATAACACCCAAAGGGGGGGTTTATTCAAAAAGGAAAAGGCGGGACAGAAGATAATGTAAATATCAAACGACAATCATTTGTTAGATGGCTATCAAGCAGCCATTTTTAGTTATCTAAAAATCGGTAACATTTTTAGTTATTTTTACCTATCTGGGAAGGGGGAGGTGAACCAACCTTATATGGACATATGGGCCATGTTAGCTGGGGAGGCAAGCCATATATGGACACAAGGGCCAGGTCAGCAGGGAGCCCAAAAAACAACTATACATGGCATCATCAGCTGCCAGGCAGCAAAGTTCCCTTATATGGTCAGACCAGAAGCCAGCCAATCCAGATGGGACTTGTACCCCCAAGCCCCTCAGGATGGGATAAAAGAGGACGGCATGTGCAGGGGTGGGGCAGGGGAGGGCCCAGGGTCCTCACTTACCTTGATGTGGCCACTGCATCAGTGACCCAGGCCGATGCTGGACCCTAGCTTAAGCTAGCAGTAAACGCCTCTCGCCTTTGCATCAACCATGTGCTGTCTTTGCTGAAATCTCGCATTTGTACTTTAACAATCTAATGGCAACAATTAGAGGAGAAACGGGGCTGCAGAGCAGTAAACTGAGTCAGCCGGTCAGGGGTTGCTTATCTTGCCCCCTGGGCTGCATTTCTCAGGTGACTGGGCTTCAGCAGACTTTATCCGCTGTCCCCTGGTCAGCTACTTCAGTGTGCAGCCCAGTTTCTTCTGAGTCTTCCTCATTCCAGCTTCGCCATCAGGCCCTGTACTGCCACCAGTGACAGCCCACCCGGAACCTCAGAGCATGCAAATGTATGTAAATTCGCTGAGTCAGCACCGGTACTAATCAACCTGCTTCTTGCCAGCCCTGGGGTCCTTGTTTCCTTGGTGCCAGCTTTCAGGAGCAGCGAGCACAGCGTAGGTTTAGCAGAGCAAAAGAAACACTTTATGGCGGGGGGAGGGGGGGTCCAAAGAAGGAAACCCATCCTCCCTCCATGTGCTGTGAGATTTTGCATTGCTAGTGTGCTGGGCTGGGGCCTAGGTGCCAGGTGCCAGGTGCTCAGGAAATTTCCTTGATGGTTGTGTTTGTTCCTTAAATGCCTATGGCTGGATGGTGGCAAGCTCCACTGAACACCTCTGTCTATCTGGACGCTGCTTTGTCCCAGGTCTTTGTTGGTCCCTTAGTCTAACAGGACAGTGGGAGCACTGGGCGCCGCGGCAGGCCTTGCTCACAAGCAGTCTTCTCTGTGGGAGGGGCTCATTTCTCCCTGGAGCTGACTTTTGTTAAATCTGTCACCTCCAGGGCAAGACTACTAAGAGTCTCCATGAGCGCCTCCATCGCACATCCCCGCTGCTCTACCTGCTGCAGACACGCCTGTAACCCCAGTCACTTGCTCTAGTTGCTGGACACTTTGGTTGTCTGTCTGCAGCTGATCTAAGACCTGTGCTCAGCCCTTCTGCCCCGACTCCTGGGGTGCCTCCTTTCCAAGAATTATCCTACCTTTATCCTCCACCATCAAATGATCAACATCCTTAAGCAGCCATTGGAAAGCATCCCCAGGCCCAGACCCAGGTGGGGATATGGGGGTTGGGGCCATTCGAAAAGATCAGGGGTCCTGTCAAATCCAGGAGACTCCCTGGGGGTGAGGAGTCTAAGGACAGGGATGAGTCCCACAGAGGAAGGAACCACCCCCTGAGAACAGCTCTGTGGCCCAGCAGTTTAGCTCTGGCCAGAACAGCTCTCCCAACCTGTCCCTTTGGGGGATGCCCAGATGCACCTGAGGCAGGGGCCGGAAAGAATTCGCGTGGAGTTGGTGTGGTGAGAGTGAGAAGTGCAGCTTCCTGGCACCGAGGGTGCAGGTTGGAGAGGGGCATTTACCAGGAGAGTCTTCAGACTCTCTGCTGAGAATCTGCATGAGGCTGAGCGTGAGGGTCAGGGCTGCCAGTGGGTCCTGAATGGTTGTGACCACTTTTGCTTGGCAAAAGGGGCAGGAATTCCTTGTCTGGGAATGGGGTTTGGCTCTTGCTTAACAAAACTCCCAAAAACAACCTCCAGAGTTAGTAACAGGGAAGTTTCACAACTAGAGGCCCAGCCTGGGCCATAAACTAAGGGCTTAGAATTCCTGTACTGAGGCTGTTCTGTACAGGGCTGGGTACTAGAACCCAGCAGTTGGGCAAGGGCACTGGTGGTCCCTGCTGTGCTGGAGTCCTGCTCTGCCTGTGGGTATCCTTCCTTCTTTCTCACAGACCTGCCTATTGGGACATAGCTAAGGCCTCTGCCTCACAGGGAAACTCCCGGTGTACCTCTGACAGGCACTCTGATGGAGCTTCGATCAGAGGGGCACCCACGGACCCGGCTCTCTCAAACCCCACGTCCCCCAGACCCCATCACCACAGCGGGTTTTTCCTCTGCTCTGGAAGCTTGAAGTTGCTGGTGGCTTTTTTTGCCCCATTTGTGTCCACATCAGTCCTTTCGTATCCCGCATCAGCTTAAATTTTAAAACGTTTTAATCCCCCCCCTTTGCTCTCAGGTGATGGTTTTCCCTGTTTTACTTACACTCCAATGACCAGTCACAGCTTTGGAAAACAGGAGCCAAATCAGGAAAGGCACCCTAGGAACTTCAGAATCAGTTTGTCTACTACCAGGTTGAAAATGTTGCCTTTCCTGGGGATTTTAGTTTTCCTTTACTAAGGCCCTTTTCTTGACTTCATTCCATTGTTGAAGCAAAGTCCTGACTATTTTCACCAACCCGTTGACTCCCAAAGCTCGTAAGCGGCCCTGAGGGCTCTTTGGCAGCACTGAGGCTGAACCACCATTTTAGTTTTCTTTAAACACACAAAAGGGACA
Organism: Uropsilus gracilis; assembly: GCA_004024945.1. Lineage (NCBI taxonomy): Eukaryota > Metazoa > Chordata > Mammalia > Eulipotyphla > Talpidae > Uropsilus > Uropsilus gracilis. The sequence continues at coordinate 13,841 of PVHY01021910.1, forward strand.
GGGAACCAGCCTATACTCAAGGATCTTCCTTCTCAGGAAGTGAGAGCTGGTCCTGGAGCACTGGCCCCGGCAGCTAGACACACAGATGCCCCAGAAAGGCCAGTGGCCGCTAAGCTCACAAAGCAGAGGGTCCCTGGCTGGCCCAGCATATGGCTCCCCAGGTGGGTCTGTGGCGCCTCCAAAATGCTCTTCCTTCCACTGCTAGAACCTCATAGGCAGCCGGTGCCAGAAGCACCGAGGCAGGGAGGGTCTCTGAGCAAGACTTTCCGGCAGCTACAGGGAATCCAGTGCTCACCTGTGGCCGGCTCCCACCAACCATGCTGATCCCCATGGAGTCTCTGAGGCTAGAGGTCAAATGGCAGGTGTGGACTTGAAGAGTTAGGGGCCATGTGGGCTGTGGGTCAGAGCTTTTTATTTTGCTGTGACCTTGATCACGGCCTCTGGGGAACAGCTGGCATCGTTCCTCCCAGGAGGCTGAGTGATTCAGTAGGAAAGGTCTCCATCTTGGCCTCAGCCAGCATTTTCCAGTTTTGGGTTTCTTTGGGTTCTTTTGCTATTTTTTCCCTCAAAGGCTGCAAGTGTGTGGGGCTTGTGGCTGGTACAGGCCGGCTGTGCTATCACTCAGCATCGCTGTTGGATGGACCAGAAAAAATTTACTGCCTTATAAACATCCAACACTTTCACCTGCTGGAAGCAATAAGGTTCCCCTTTGGGGACTGGTGTAGCCACTGGGCGTCGGGCCAGCGGCCTGAGGGGGCTGGTGAAGCGTTCAGTTAACGTCAGGCTCACTGGTGGCATTTCTGGCGATGGCCTCAGCATGGCCCCTCACAGGCCGCCCTGGGGTCCTCACAGGGACAGCGCTCCCCTAAGGCCGCCAGCCCGGCCGCGCCATTTCCTGTGACCACAGCCCGCCCGGTGCCTGCCTGGGCCGGAGGCACTGAGAAGCCCCAGGACAGGGGCCGGGCAGCGGGTCTTCTGGACCATGAACAGGCCGTGAGCCCCTAAAGCGTCCATGATGTTCCCATTCGCTGTGACATCTGGGTGAGACGCGCCCGTTTAGGGCCGCGCAGTGACCGGATATCCAGCTCAGCTCCGAGCTGGTGACACAGCAGCTGAGCCTGTGTTTGCCTCAGGGTGCGTTTCCCTCGCGGATTCCCGTGAACGGACTCGCGGCCCGGAGTGTCCACCACCTTTGCTGGACGCGCAGCGCCGGCAGGGGAGCCTGGGCGGCCAGACTTCCTCGTGCCTGACACGGGCTTGGTGAGCTCTCCGCAGTCCGCGGAGTAAAGGGAGGAGGAGAAGCCTGTCCAGTGCTGCTGGGGGTGGATCTGCCAAACCAGATGGAGGCGGCGGGGGCTGCAGAGCTTCCGGCTCTGGGCGGGGCTCTCAGTCCCGTCCAACGCCTCGGAAACAGGACAGACTGGGACCTGGTAGGTCGGACCCCTGCAAAAAAGCCGCTGCCGTCTCTGGACACGGGTGGGCCAGACCCAGGCTTCATCGTCTCCTAGACACCCGGGACTGCCGGTTGGGTCTCACTGTGACGTGGTTACTGTGACGTACTTCCTGTGACGTACTTCCTGTGACGTAGTGGCTGCGCGGCTGAGCTGCTCACGGGCTTATGGGGCGTTCGTTGTCTTCTTTAGAGCATCGTCTGTGCTGGTATTTTACCCTTTGTAAAGTAAACGAGTTTTATAGCACTTTTGGGCTCACAGCACAATGGGGCAGGAGCTGTGGTGTTTTCAGATAGACCCCCTGACTCGTCCCCACGCACATCGCCCCTCCATGTGCCATCACCCCATTCCCGTGGACTCGTCCTTACCACCCAAAGCCCATCGTTTGCATTACGATGCACTCTTGGTATTATTGTTTTTATGGGTTTGGACAAATACCGAAAGTAAACACCCTTGGGAGGGCAGTGTGCTACTAGAAAAACTGATTTTTCCCTCCTTTACCCCAGTCACATTTAACATGTTCTTGACATGCCACCTCTAGGACATTATCCCAGCTATGTGTTTATACTTAATTCCCCAAACTGAAACTGGGTGGCCCTAACACCCCCACCCCAGATTGTGGCATTTAACAAGGTACTCTGCTCCCATTGGCTGGTGGCAGTTAGCCCCGCCCCCTTAAGGGGGCTCTTCCCCCATTGGCTGGTGACAGTTATCCCCGCCCCCTTAAGGGAGTTCTTCCCCCATTGGCTGGTGGCAGTTAGCCCCGCCCCCTGAAGGTGCTCCTCACCCATTGGCCTGGGGGTAGTTGGGGTCTGACCAGATTTGGTGTGGCAGTTGGGAGCTGCCAGGAGTGGTAGTTGGAGGAGAAAGGAGCAGTTGGAAAAAGGGATTGGGACCAGAAGCAGGGGGGCGCAAAGGCAAAGAGCAGAGACTAGGAGGAGACAGAACGTTTGGGAGAGGAGAGAAGAGAATGGCAGGAGGGTAAAGAGTAGCCCGAGTGACCAGACTGGGCAGAAGCCCCCTGGAAGAGTGAGCTGGAGGTGACGAGGAGCCATGGCGGCTGGCAGAAGTGTGGCCAGCGTGGAGAGTGTGGCGTTGTAGCAAGGTGCTGTGGAGAGCTGGTACCTAGAGACAGCCAGCGATTTGGAAAGCTGATTTCTGCATCAGCCATCGTGGAAGAAGTTTGAAGCGCCTTGGAGAAGTGGAGCAGCGTGGGAAACCGGAGAGAAAAGAAGAGAGAAGACGCCTTTAAAAGGACCGGACTTTGCGAAAGTGCCTTCCACTGAGGTTCAGAGGGGCAAAGGAACCATCATTGGACTGTGCCTGTGGGACCTTTGGGTCTGAGAATGGTGATTGGGGTAACTGCCACGTGTGGCTTTCACGACGTTTTGTTCTCCCTGTTCAGCTCCCTTGTTAATAAAACCCTGTTGTTACACTGCAATTTGAGTGGCAACTGCTAGGCGCGGGTGAAACGGACCCTTGGGGGTTTGTAGGGTTGAAGGGCTCTTACTCTCCCTCCTCCCCTTCCTCCTTTGAGACCCGATTTCAAAACCACTTGGTAAGTCCTTTGGGGAGCAGATTTTGTTGATTCTTTTATTTTTGAAACAGGTCCTTTTCCATGTTTAGAAGGAAGCTCAGATAATGTTTTTGGGGACTCTGATTGTGACAGAGGTAAGCTATTCCCACTGTGCTGTCTCTATCCCATAGTATAGAGCACAAAGCACGGTGCATTCCCTGCAAGCTAAAACACACTCAAAATAGTGAACTCCCAGATCACCAGCTCTCTTGACCCAGGTCAGTGCTATTACAGGGGATAGTGTCATTTGAGGACATGGCCATGAATTTCACCTGGGATGAATGGCAGGACCTGGATGAGACTCAGGACCCTGGACTGGGATGTGATGCTGAGTCCTTGGGTGAGTGATGTAATGGCCAAGGGCCAAGATGGTAAATGTACAGAGTTGGTAACGTTAGATGTTAATTGATTTAAATTAAAATTGAAAGGTTGAAAAATGAATGTGTAGGACTCCGGGCCAGCGAGAATGTGGGTGTCCAGTTCTCTACCTAGAGGCTCAAGTTTTCCCTCCATTTAACAGCTTATTAAGCAAATGATTGCCAGTGGATTTCAAAGACTGACGTGAGCACGTTGCACAGCTCCTGCCAACCAGAGCCTCTTAGGTCAGTCAGTGCACTCCAGGCAGGGCAACTGGGATCTCTTATCACCAATGGCTTCCCCAGGTCCAGGCCTCGGGACATTCAGTGTGCTTGTGTTACGGTAGAGATCACCTTTATAGGTAATGAATGTGGGATCCAGTGACATGTCCATTCCCAATGCCAAGAGCAGAGTCACATATTAGGGACTCACTACAGGTGTAAGGTGTGGGCGAAAATACTTCCTGAATGTTTTTCATAGATACTCAATGTGCACATCATGAGTGGAATCTAAGTGGGAATCATTTCAGCAACCAATTACCCCACTCACTGTCTCAGACTCAGGAGGGAAGAAGTTAAGTATTTTGGCTGATAATGACGTTCTGTGAATTCTCTGTTCTCACTGAAGATTGTAAAATACAAGCAGGTGAGCAATCTTAAGAATGCTGGAAAACCTATGAGAATTCAGCCTTCAATAACCATCAGAGGAGAGTTCCAAGAGAGAAACCCATGAGTGTAAAAACCGTATGAAAGCTTTCTCTTACAAGTCGCAGCTCTAGAGACATCAGGAAATCCACACAGGTCTGAAACCTTATGACCTAAAGAATGTGGGAAATCTTTCCTCTGGAAGTCACACTTCACTGGACACCAAAGAGTTCACACAGGAGAGAAACCCTGAGTGTAAAGAATGTGGGAGAACTTATTGTTCAAAAACAGGCCTCAATGGATACCAGAGAAGTCATAGAGGAGAAAAGCCCTATGAATATAAAGATTGTGGGAAAATTATCTTAGTGAGTACACCTCTTACAAGGCATGAGAGAATTCACACAGGAGAGAAACCCTATGGATGTAACAAATGCAGGAAACCTTTTTGCCACAAGTAGTACTTCACAGCTCATCAGAAAAGCTACACAGGGGTGAAACCTTATGAATGTCAGGTATGTGTGAAATCTCTCTTCTGGCCATCAGCCCTCAAGGTATACCAGAGAATTCACACAAGAGATATCCTTTGAGTCTAAATAAGAAGTAGCAAAACTTTCAAAGTCACATTTCACTTTACACTAGAGAATTCATATAGGAGAGAAACCCTATGAATGTGAAGAATGCAATAAAACTTTCTCCCAGAAGTCGTATCTCACTGCACATCAGAAAATTCACACGGGAATGTAACCTTGATTAGCATGTTGACTTTAGTTCACGAAAATTCAACAGCCTTTTCCTGTTTGATGCAAACCGTGCTTTCTCCCTCCCTGTACCCAGGGTGGGTCCTATCACTTGTCTCTAACCAGAAGACTTTGCACACAGTGGTCAACATCACTTCTAAACTAGGCCACTAAAGGCTGGTCTCCCTGACTTTCCAAAGTCCGTGGCCCTGGAATACCTGTGAGCTTCCACAGTTCCCTTGTGCGTCACAGGGTGAGATAGCACCATGATTCAGGGTGGAAGGCTTGGGGCCAGAGAGAGATTTCTCTCTGTTTCTGTGAGCCCACACTGCTGTGTGAAGTGTGCTGAGGACTCATTTTAATTTCTTGGTGAAGAGATGGGACCAACCACCTTATTTGTGACAGGTGTTCACACATGCGAAAGTGAGATGTGTCTGCCTTTGAATGTAGGAATTGTAACTGAAGACCGAAGCTCAGGCTACCTGTCACCTCCAAATGCCCATAAAGCAGAGACAGGAACCGAATCCTTAAGGTGCGTTCTCATCAGATGCTGGTGTCTGAAAGACAGGTGAGGGGATCGTCTGGGGGGGCAGGTGTGGCGTTCACACCCTAAAGAAACTGCCTTGATTTCTCACGTTCAGCTGACTTTTCCTAGTGAGTTGGAAAAAGACAGTTCAGCAGGCCAGCCTTCAGTGACAGCAGCAGCCTGTGATGTCAACCCCCTGAGCTCCTTGTCCCCCTCCTGGACGCCTGGCCTCTCACTCCCAGGGCACTGAGGCTAGCACTAGCTCCTGCCCTCCTCCAGAGGTGTCCTGGGGCTGGAAAAGGAAGTCTGAGCAGACAAGCCATGAACATATGGTGTGTGGATTTGCTGCTCTTCCTGCATGGTGTCTTGTCTGATCCCCTCCCTCTCCGAGCCCTCATCAGGAGGAGTGAAGCGGCAGCATTTAAGTTTGGAAATTGGGCGTTGGGGCGAGTGGTCAAGGGGAAGCTAATGGAGAGAAACACCTGAGGAAGCGCAGAGACTCGAAGATATTTACCTGCTGTACTAGAATTTGAAAATGGGTTTCTTTCTTTTTTTTTTTTTTTTTTTGAGACTAGGTCTCACAATTTTGCCTTAGGAACCGCAGGCTTACATACCACAGACTCAAGCAATCCCCAGCCTCAGCTTCCCAGGTAGCTGGGATTACAGGCATGTGCCACCATGCCCAGCTATATTTTTTTGGAATGAGGTCTCACTACGTGCCCCCCCCCCACCCGGTGGGACTCGAACTGTGATCCCTGGCCCTGGCTGCAGCTTCCTAGGCTGCTGCTTATAGGCATGCGCCACCATGCCCGGCCCTGAAAATGGGTTTCTGAGGAGCTTATTGTGTCCCATTTAAACTTCACGTAGCAGGAAGATGGGCTAGGAGGCGGAGGAGCTAGTGTAGCCATATGAGTGCAGGGAAGGGAAAGGTGAGCCTTGTGGAATAGCAGTAAAGACAGCAGCCCCAGATGGGACTCAGATGGGGACACTTGGATATGGATGCTCCTCCACGCACACTCGCTCTGCCGGCATTGCCACCAGTGGGTGTAGAGGGCGCCATGCCCAGTGTTGTGGGTTGATACTGCTTCTGATCAGGGAACTCCCTTACTGGCAGAAGTCCTGTGTGGACTCAGGCTCATGGGCCTCGCCATTCTTCCCTGGCACCCCGCCTCCAAACCTGCTGGCTCATGGGATAGCGTGGTCTTGTGAAGACTCAGCTGCAGTGCTCACACCTGGAGGATCTCCAGGAGGCTGTATGCTGTATGCTGAGGATGCGGCCAGTCCGCTAGCCTGTCCACCACAGCTGGAAATCAAGGGCCCAGAATGAGCAGGTGGACATCGATGTGACTGTCCTCACTGGTGAAATCTGGGGCCTTTCTCCACAGACTCAGCGGACCTCTTGATCTCACACTCCCCAAACCTTACGGTTGCCTCTGTTCCCAGCCTCCAGATTCCAGGACTCACAGCTGTTCTAGGTCTGTACCTCCCTCTTGCCGTCCTGGACTTGGGCTGGGACCTGAACATTTCCACCTCCTCCATCTGGACAGAGGAGTCGGGTGTGAGGAGGAGCTGGGGGGAGGATGAGAAGGTACTAGAGCAGGAGACAGGGCCTGGCCAGTGGCCCTGGGGCTCCTGGGCCTTCCTGCTGTTCACAAACAGATGCCTGATACATCGTCCACACGCATCTTGGGTAAAACCTCAGTTACTGTCCACCACGCTGGCACCGTGAGACTCCCTACTGTGCTGGGCTTTGCTATAGCACTTTTCTTATCACTTGCAATGAACCGCAGCCCTGAGTTCACAGAGTGCACGCAGGAAACTTGACAGCATTTTTTTTCTTAGACCAACACGGATGTTTCTCCTGCTTCTCCACCAGGAATTGTGACTCCTACACCCTTCAAGGAGTTCAGCAATCTGTTCGGCTCTGACATGAAGCACTTCATCATCCTAGGGCCCATGAGCCCACTGGTTGCAGACACTTCAGATTCGCTGAGGGGCCTGCTTTGCCTCTCTTTATGCTCAAGACGCAGCCTTCCCCTCAGTGATGGTCTGAAGACATGACCTCACGTGAGTCGGGGGTGTATAAATGCCATGAAAGGCTTTTGGTCTATAAGAAGGAAGATTAAAATAATGTTAGTGGGGTCATATCAAGGAGTTCCCAGACTTACCCAACCTCACATAACTTGCAAGAAGCCCCACCACAGTAGAGAACATGGCCACGCTCATAAGTGGTACTCAGACATCGTCAGCATCAGGAAGACAGCTGAGAAACTGCACCAAGGAAAAGGGGGGATGAGCCTCTCACTAGCGTTCACAGGTCTTTACCATCTGGGGGTTCACCCTGGAGAAAAAGGCTGGCCTGTGGCAGGACTGCAGTAAAGCCTTTCTATGTGTGTGTGACCGCAACATCAGAGAGCTCATGTGGTGGGAAACCTCAAAGGTCAACAATTTTTCAGACCTTCTTCAATATCAGAGAAGTCATACCAGGGAGTGCAAATGTGAACAATGTGGCAAAGCTTTTAAGAAGGCAGATTTTCCACCCATTTCAGAAATCCTGTTGGGGATAAACCTTGGAAATGTGAAGAATGTGGCAAAACCTTCAACATTGGAGAATTCATATTGGAGAGAAACATTTAAAAATGTGAAGAGTGTGGCACTGTCTTTAGCCAGTAGTTAAAGCATTTTAAACATCAGGGTGCATTTTTGGTAGAAACCAAGAAATAAAAAGTGAGGAATGGTTTGTGCAAATATATACTTAGAAACCACCAGAGTTCATACTTGAAGTTTTTAAGAAGTAAAAAAATGTGAGGAAGTAATTAGTAATTACCAAGTACATATTAAATGTGCATTTATATGTATGTAAATATGCAAATCTAAATGCATATTAAAGCATTGCAGTATAGTAGTAAGTCAATAATAGTTCTGACATTACTTTAAAGCAGGATGTTTATCTGAAGCATACACCAATATTGAAAAATTAATGTGGATTAGTATCATTTCAATGGATGGCTTCAGGACAAGTATAATTTTTTCAATGTTCTTTTTTGATCACCTCTACTTCAAATATTATGAAGAAATGAGACAAAGGTAATTCAGCTCAGAATCACTTCATTCTATGGCTTTCTTCCCCACATGTTTATGAAGTTGCTTAATTTTTGCTGCACTAGACATCTTAGAGACATTTCTCTGTTTCTTTGTTCATATCAGCTTGTCAGGGTCCTTTTCAGTGTTATGTACCATATGTGGAGAAAATCTCAATGAATGCGCTGCGGATGGACTCAGAAGATTGATATGTCACCCAGTAGACTTCTGGGCCTCATTGTTTGCGTTCATGTCAGACAGAAACACCCTGAATATCAAATATTTCTTCAGTTTCTTCTTAAGGAAGTCCACTGATAGTTCATTATCATCCTGTTTTTTTCGTGGTAGTAATAGTTCATGAATGCTACTTGACGTTGCAGAAAGAAATCTTCACAGACACATAGTGAAAGAAGAGGTGGCTTTTCTATGACAGGGCGTAGAATTCGTGTATACTGGCATTAGTTAAGTAATGAGTCTCTCGTATTCAACAACTCCTTTCCTGGGCTAAGATGATAAGCTTTTTCAATCCTTAAACCTTTCTTTTGACCAAGGAGCATAAAATGGTATCTGAATGTTTTATTTATAAGCTATATGTGAATTTAATATACATGTTTTGATAAAGCTGATTGATTTTTAATGTGGTAATTCTAATGTGCCCTGAGAACATGTTATCTCATCACCGTAACCAATCCATCCTTAGTCAAGGAATTAGGTAACAGTATCTCTGAAAGTGGAGGTGTTCGTACCAGGGGTCTGGCAGGATGGAATCGTTAGGTTCACATAAGGGCAGGGAGACTGCCAGGCGCTCAGACTCAGACCTTTTAAGAAACAGGTTGAGAGGATGTTGGCTCAGCCACACAGCTCCAAGAGGCACTGGAATAGCCAGCAAAGGGCTCCACTGGGGTCTAAGGATGCAGAGCGGCCTCTGTGAACAAGGAGCCTGGTTCTTTTCGCTGCTGCGCAGACAAAGTC
>PVHY01021911.1:0-23152 GCA_004024945.1 Uropsilus gracilis
ACCTGATATATATGCATTTGTTTAGTCAGTTTGGGCATTTAGCCCTAAAATCAATAATTCATAGCCTTCAACTAAGAATACATTTTGTTGCTTTTTATTATGGCATAACTAATATAGAGTAATGTACATTAATCTTAATTGTTTCCATTTTAGCTATTTTGACAAATGCATGTAACTGGCAACTGACTCCAGGGCATCTCCAGGGTTTTTGGAATTTTTGGAATCCATCATGTTACCTAGTTAATATCCTCCAGACTCACACAATCATGCCATTTGTCTGACTTACTTCACTACAGATTCTTCTGCTTATTGTATAACTTCATATAATTGGAAATTTACAGTTTCTTCAGTTGCTTTGTTCATTCTATGCTTTTTCTCTTTTAATATTGTTTCCTCTTTTAATTGAAGATATTTAGAAAAGCAACTACAAAACTATTTTTAAACTTATTAGTGCACTAATCTATGGAGAACTCAACCAACTGTGAAAATTGAGATCTTGGCAAACTACAAAGAATATGTTTTTAATTTGCTTATTACACTTTTATGTTTTGTAAAACATATTTTTTTTTCATGGAGAACTCAGGCTTGAAATCTGGGTTTCAAAGCACAATCTAAGAAAACATGTGTTAATGAAATCTAATACAGCTTTTTCTTTTCCAGTACTCATGATTCAGCAGAAAATAGGGGAGTTAAGCATGATGAAACCCTGTAATTAGATAAAACACACACAAAGATGCCAATGAAGAGCGGGATAGTTTGTTGTAAATGCTGTAAAACTTACACTGTATTACTTATACAAATACGATGAAGATACTGAAAATTATAGAGTGAAGAAAATCTACAGAGTAATATTCATACACGATAGGTGTATGCAATTATCTTGTGTTTCATCTTATTTTTATGTGATTTTTTACTTTATTTTATTAGATTGTCAGGCAATTTTATGTCACAAAGCACCCCAAAATCAATATCACTTGTATATTTTTAAAAGAGATGTATATCTATTTTGTCAAGATATTAATATCAAAAGTACACAAGTATGATGATGGTTTGGTTAATTTATTTGAAACTATTCAATTTCAGTAAGCAGATGTTGGGGAAATTGGATATGGTGTATATATTTGTGCCCAAGTAAATTTTTAATGACAATTTTGCCAAAGAAAATATGATCATTATTATTTCATCCTAGAATTGGGCTTAGGGAATTTCCAGGCAAGACAGAGAAGTCAGTCTCACTGAAATCAATTCTAGTTGCTGGGAATCAGCAAGATTCTGACAACTTTCAAATAAGAACCCTTAAAATAAAGAAGTGATAGTTGTGACATAAAATAACTTATCATGTACATTAAAACTCAGTTTCTTGTCCAAGAAGATAAGATAAACAGATATCTAGTTATAAGATTGTTCATAGTTGGTGACCTTCATACATATCAGGAGTCAGGAGTCAGAAATTATGCTGATTCTAACACTTATGGCTTTTACTAACTCAGATATCTAAAAACTAAGAAAAGGTTAGTTATTCTAATCTTTTGTATGCAATAGACTCTTTGCCAACCCAACAAGGGTTTCTTTGTGCTTTGGAGATATATGTCTATCTATATCTATATCTATATCTATAGAGAGAGATAATATATATATACCTAGACTATTTAAATATTTTGAAATATATATCTCTTATATATAAAGATATATATATCTCCATCTATTTATATATGTCTTTATATATCTAAAATATACAAATACATTTTGTATAAAATATATGTATTTTATGTATAAAATATATGTATTTTATGTATAAAATATATGTATTTTATGTATAAAATATATGTATTTTATGTATAAAAATATATAATATATATGTATAAAATATATGCATATATCTATATTGGTATATAATATATTAATAACAATAATATGAAATATTATATATTATATAATGAAATATATGTTATGAATATTAACAAAATTATATTGTATCACATCATAAAATTATATATATAAATTCATAAATGATTTATAGGTAAAATTGTATGAATTGTATAAATAATGTTATGAATTGATAATATATATATATCATATATATATGTCACCATTCCAGCACTAGATGATTGTGTGAGAGTGGGAAATCTATCAAACATATCAACATTATGGAGCACACAAGGTAGTGAATTGTACTGCTATGTTTAACCATACTGGAGCCTGAGACAAAAAGAAAAGTGTGTGCTGCCATATATGTTTGTATATGTGTTATCTTGATTATTTTTTCACAGAATATTTAAATTGTTGGAAAATATTTTTAAAAACGTGTTTAGGGCATTCAAACATAATATTATTTTTTAATTTAAGCAATTTATTTCTCAAAAGTCAGTCATTGTAAACATATTATACTTTATATTTGTACCTTTCATAACAGCACAATCAACAATATTATCAAAACTGACTCTTGTTTCATTTCATCTGAGAGAATTACTGTTTGATGGATTCTTTTAACCAAAATCTTAAATAATGCTTAATGAATATAAACTTATTGATCATGCCTTTAATGTTTTGATAAAATATTTCTTTAAAAATTCTTAAATTGTTTATAATGTTAATACTACATTAAAATATAATATCTTGTATAATGAGTTTATTAAGATTACTGGATTTTGCAGCAAAAATGAGTTCCTCGATTCTTTTCACCTAACCCACCAACTCTGGTGATAGGTTCTAAGGTGATGAGTTCTAAGGTTGTATTATGGTTATCCAAGGCACAATAAAGATCGTCAGCATGAGATTGCAAAAGTAAGATTCCAAAACTTCAAACAGATTTTTCATGCAGACTATGAAAGCACCAGGATTGTGAGAGAATTTGAATTAGAGAGGAATAACTATGAGCCAGAATTTTGAGGAGTGTCTCTTGGGAATTTCCAATTTATAAATTTTACACTTTAGAATGGGGGAATCATAGGATTTAACAAAAACAAAGATTTTCACAAGTATTTTGAGGAAGATACCAGTTATGCTTCCCTGCTCTGAGATGTGGATAGTATGAAACAATAGCCACAATTTGAAAGATCTGCAGAGAAAAGATTTCCAGGAAGAAAACACGGTTTAAGTAAATACAAGGTTTTGTTTGTTTGTTTTTTAATATTTCATTGTCTGATAAATCTCATCACTAGATGTAAGGAAAAGTGTTAATATAGTACATTCACAATATGCTCATCAAACGCAATTATAAAATTGGAAAAGTAACATACTAATCTATTAACATTCACTTAACATCACTATGTTTTAGTGAGTTAGATTGTGCTTGAACATATTCAAATGGAAAAGACATCTGAATGTCTGAAAACTGAAAGCTTTGTAGAGGTTGACAAAATGAGATTCATGACTTAACCAGGTGCCAGAGTTGGGGGTAACTTTTATATGAAAGGAGAAGATACCATTTTTACTAAACACTTGCTTCAACATTTTCAAATTCTATTAGGTCTGATCTCAAAACCTGCATAAGCTCAAATGGAAGTTCTTAGGTTCTGGACTCATGCACCAATTTTACGAATCAAATGTAAGAACATTTCTAAGGTGAATAGTGGGAAGACTTTACAGCAAAAGGTAAAAAAGAAAGTACATCTTGAAGAATAGAAGGAAATAAAAAAATGCTTTAGCATAATACATATCTGGTGTCAGATAGTTTTCTTAAAATTGCTCAGGGGATTTGGATACAAGTCATATCACTCCTAAAACCTCTATTCAGAGGTAACTCTGGCATAATAATGTTCTCAGGTTTATCTCAGAGACAACATGTCATATTTGTCTCATAGGAAGGTGTAGTAATGGAAGTATTCATTTATAGATAATTCATTTATAGTCAATTAATTATATATTAGAGTAAATCATTTAAAAATAACAAGCCAAAAGATGGCTTTCCCCCACCCCTTGGTAACTTCATTCTCATAAATTATAATACTATTCATAACATCAAAGATGAGGTGAATATCAAACTGCTGACTCTAACTCATAGAGCACCTTCTAGAAACAAAGGAAAACATTAATCCTAATCTCCATAGAATAGATGAATGTTTTCAGTTTGCTCATTTAGAATGCTCAAAAATGAAACAATTTGAATAGGAAGCAGAAATAAAAGAATATAAAATGGAGGTCATTCTGTGTGCTAATACTTGATCTTGTCAAGCGTTTTTTAAAGATGAATAGAGGCAAATTCCCAGAAGTCAAACACTCTGCCTATGAAAACATATTAAATGTGTTTTGATGATAATGACAATGCTCATAATAGGCACTTCCAAATGGAATTCATTATGTTGGTGATTCAAGTACTATACGATGAGTATTAGTTGTTTCATTACTAAAAATTAATGAATTCTCTCTAGCCTGTTGAAAATATTCTAAAAATCCACAATGAAGGAAAGATGACTTCAAGGAAACCATCTTAGTGTAAGAGAGAAAAAATATTTCATTATTATATTTCCCATGTTTTCTGTGCATGGAATTAAACCCAGAAAAACTAAAAGAGATATATGAAAGCTCAACTCCAGTGCTAATCATGTATCCTTGAGGAAGTCACAAACTATTTAACTATAATTTTTTATCTACAAATCAAAAACTATAATTATATTCTCACATTTTATTTATTTGTATTTATATATCAACATCTTATTCATTAAAGAAATTAAACCATATCTTGCATCCGCTGGGCTTAAATATGCATATTTATATGCACACATGTATATATGTATATATTCTGTGTGTATATAAATTAACATGGATTTCCCCAATTTTAAAATTGAATGAATGAGGACTCTAATTCATATTCTTATTATACCTTCAGCTAAAAATGTACTTCCCTACATACCCAAAAATTTAAAAAGAATGTACTCTCCTATTTTCTTGATTTCCATGATTTTTAATGGAAAACATTTAATGAGTGCTTAGCTTTACTCTGTAGCAAATAATCTTTCTTCTATGTCAATCCTACTAATAAATGCATACAAATTTAGAATGAAAAAAGTAAGTTTAGGAAGCATCAGTTTGTTGTTCACAAAGATGCAATATTTAGTTTCAATATTTTATATATCTGACAAAGCATGTGATTTGGTGAATGTCTCTTGACTCATTTTCCCAGAAGGTAAATTGTGAATATATTGCTCTTTGTTCAAAAGAAGTTTCTCTTAGTTATAAAATGTTTTTTTTTTCTAAATTATAAATGCATGTAAAATGCATCTAACAGTTATAGAGCCTTCATTAATATATAGGTCAATATCTAGGATACAGGCATTTATACATATCCTTCTCTTCATAGCTCCCTCTGATTCATATTCTGGTAACCATGCCTTATCAAACCCTCCTTTGATGTCAGTCTGTGAAGATGGAAACAGTGTCCTGGTATTTCCAGTATTAATTCAGGTACTGCTGTAGGGGTCTCTCAATCCCATCCCTAATTAGTTACATAACCCTTATATTGAACCTAAATTGTCTATTTTATTATTTCACTTTCTTGTCAGATCTTTGCCTGATATTATATCCAAGATCAAATTTAGTTAATTGTAACTAAGTCCTGAATATCAATCAATCCATTTCATTAAAAATTACTAAAGTTTGATATATTTGGCTTTAATATTTGTCACTTTTAAGTGTTATTTTGAGAAAATTGTAATCATGTTTGTAATAATATGATTTAACTAATTTCTACTGGACAGTGAAAACTTTTTGGTCAATATCTGAACAATGTCTGGATGATTTTTTTCGCTAAGCTTTTGCAGGTTCACCTTATGTGTCTTGTGATACCATACTTAATCTCAAATTCTTATGATTCAAATTGAATTACTGAACACCAAAAAAATAATATTTAGTGAGAACAAGTCAGCTGCTTCCTTTCAGGAAGATCCAAAGTAGTTCTTACATAGGTTCACATGAGATTTGTTAATTTTAATAGAAAACGGACCCTGGAGCAATGCACACATTTTTCGCGCCACATTTAATTCTATACAACACTGATTTTAATAGCACTTGCTAGTGACTAAGTACACAGTTTTGCCTGTAGCCATCAAAGCTGCAGTGATGTTCTGCAAAGAGTCAATTATTCTTCCTAGTCAATGACCAAGTGATAGAAATACATTTTACCTCATTATTTCTTTTTTTCAGCTTTATTGAGTATTATTAACAAATAATTTTGTAATGTTTACATTGTAAAAGGCAATTGTTTGATATATGCATATATTGTGAAAATATTTCTGTCACAAAGTTAATAATCACATCCAACACCTTATATATTTACCTATTTTTTTTAATCAGTGAGAACACTTGTCAGTTAACTATTAGAATACAAAACAGTATTATGAATTCTAGTATGCACATTATTCTCAGACCTTATTCATCTTCAACTGCTAGTCTATAACCATTTCCCCATATTTCAGTCCTGGTAATCATCATTCTACTCTGTCCAGGTTTTTATGAATTTTAAGATGACCTGCTTTAATTTTAGATTCACATACAAACGATAATATGTAGTTTTGTCTTTTTTTTAATGGATTATTTCATATATTTTAATGTCTTCAACTTTCATTCATACTCTTCCAAAATACAGGATTTCATTATTTTTTTCAGGTTGAAAAATGTTTCATCACATATTAAGGCATTATATTAATATCCATTCTATTATAGTGTATTTCTAAATATGCAAAATATGCATTGATATGTTTTATTATGTATAAATATTACACTGTTATATATGCATGTATACACACACTTTCAATATTTTCTTCATTCATATGCTCATGGACAATTATCTTCTTTCTTAACCTTAACTATTTTGAGCAATGTAAAAATGATTATGGAGTAAATCTATTTCTTACAGAATGAAATTTCATCTGTTTTCATTTTATATCCAGATGTAGGTTTTCTGCATCATACTGCAGTTTTATTTTTAATTACTTTAGACACCTCCACGCAGTCCAGGGGAGAAATGACCTTGAGGGATCAAAATGATTGTTCACAGGTAATAAAACAGAGGGAGAACTTTGAGGTATATAATGATTAAAAATATATATATATATATAATCAATAAAAATAAAATAAAAGAGGAACACTTCAGTTACTTCTACATCAAAAGATATATTTTGTCTTTTCTCCATTTTTTGTGAACATTTGATGATTACTGATCTTTTTACAATACTGATTTTATAAGGCATGAGATTATGAGATTATATCTCACTATGGTTTTTGATTTTCATTACCTGATGAGTAGTGATGGTAAGAACTTTTTCATGAACCTGCCGGTCATTCTGTTTTATTTGCAGAAATGTTTAAAATGTTTATTCAGGACCTTTGCTCATTATTTTTGAGCTTTAAAAAATAACTTTACTTTTAAGTTGTTATAGGATTTGATTGTATATTGATTCTTTATTGAATATGTGCTTTCAAAGTATTTTACTTCATTCCACAGGTTGCCTTTCATTTTGTGAAAAAAGTTCTTTTATTATGTAGGCACTTTTAAAATTTGAGATAATCACTTTTTTATGTTTCGATCATGTTATATTCATTATTGTTAACAAATATGAAAAATCATTGCAAAGTTCCTTAATACAAATCTTACTACCTGTGTTTTTCTTCTATGAATTTTATTTTATGGGTCTCACCATCAATTGTTTAAGTCATTTTGAGTTAATTGTATAATTATAGGGAGTTCAGATGCTTTCTTTACAAAACTTTTCCAGTGCTATCTATTGAACAGACAATAATTTCCTTACTGTATATTTTATCTTTTATCAAAAATTAATATGGATAAACTATTTTCTGTTCTCTGTTTTGCCCCATTGATCTGAGCTTTTATACTAATGCTATATTTTTATTATTATGATTTCTAATATAATTTCAAATTAAAAAACATGATTTTTTACATTTTGCTCTTTCCTCATCATACTTCTATGGATATTTGAAGCTATCGGTGGTTCAATACAATTTAGGATTGTATCTATTTCTGTAAAAATTACCATTGGAATTTTTATAGGAATAGCATTATATATCTTATAATTAATGAAAATAGAGTATCTTTCTATTCATATTTTCTTTAATTGCTTTCACATAGGTTTTATAATTTTCAGTATAGAGATCTTTCAATTCATTAGTTAAGTAAATCTCAAATATTTTATCTTCTATATTGTTTTGCATGGAGTTATTTTATTAATTTCTATTTATGATCATTATTTTTAGCATGTGGAAAAAATGTAGGTGATACACTTCTTTATATTTACCTTGAAAATATGTTTGTAGACTAAATTCCAATAAAAAGGGAAAGAAAATATTCAAAATGGGACATTATAATAAAAAATACAGAAAGAAAAAGCTTGCATCAAAATGAAAATGACATTCTCTTGAATGAAAAAGATATTTGTACATCATATATCTGAATAAGGGATTAATATTGGGAAAATATAGCTCATAAATTCAGGAACAGCAATGACAACATGATATGGCTAAAACATCTGGTGAATTACCTGTGTATACACTCTCCTGTAAAACATATCGATGGTCAATAAACATATGAAAGATGTTTATCACCACTTATCATTAAGAAAAAAAATCAAAACATCAAATAAATATGATGTTTCACCTCTTAGGAGGACTGTTACACAAAAGACAAGAAACAAGTTTGGAGAGGATATGAAGAGAATGAAATCCATATATATTGTTGGTAGGTAACTTGGTTTAGCCATATAGAAAAGTGTATGGAGATTCTCCAAAAAAATTAACACCAGAAGTTCCATTTAAGAAATTAACCCCACTTCTGAGTATTTACCCAAAAGGTATAAAAGCATTATTTGAAGCCACATATGCATATTCATATGAATACTGAACATATTTATTTACAATAGCAGACAGATTTATATGCACACTCACATCACTTCACATTACTTCCCCATACCCCAAAGGACAGTTACTACCGCTGCTGCAGCTAAATTGGACTTTAAATAAAACTTTAAATAAAACTCTAAAAAATAGTGTTATCATATAATCATGAAAATAAAAGATTTCTGATCTACTTCATAAACATAGGACAGAAACAAAACGATCACTAAAAGTCTACTTTGACCTATTCCAGCATAGTTGCCACAAAAGCATCTGACTTATACCATAGCTACAATTCTCCAAAAATTTATAGTGTTGATAGTGCAACAATACTAAGCAACATTGATAGAGCAAAATATATTTTGATATATATATATAGCATTATATAGTTTTACTATATTTACTTTTTGAAATAACACCAACACACAATCATCACTCCAATTCTCACTTGAACACAATATGCAGCTCTAGCTTAACTATTTTTTTCCCTAGGTGACTAAAATAGATTTAGCATAGAAAAGGAGAACATTTATAGAAAATTGATTATTATATGGAAAACAGCATATTTGAAAAGAGAGATATAAAATTATTTCATATTTAGCTACCCCCTGTTCACAACAGTGTTGTTAAATAGTAACTGTCTACTTTAAAAGAAATGTATTAGATGTTTTCAAGTTTTATTTGGGACTCAAAAAGAAAAACAATACCCATAGTATTCTAGACTGTCTATTATGATATAAGAAGTGTACTGTTCTTTTCAAATGTATTTTTTCAACTGGGCTCATATCTGCAAAAATGTCACTCCTATTTGATGACTGATTTAGACATCATATGGGGAGTGCTTCTTAAAAAATTCTTATGAACATAAGAAACTTTTGGATTCTTGAAAACGTCGATTTAAGTGCATTCTGGGGGAGCAATCTAATTTATAATTTGTTCAATTATTTAATATAGATTTATTGAGCTATTACAATTCTAGCTCTTCTTGTTGAGTAAAGTGCATATATGTTGGATGGGAGTATCCCTGCCTTGGTATATGAACTTATATTCTCACTTTTGATTGACATAACTGAGAGTCATCTTCATTCCAATAATTTGATCTTTTATTTTTCCCATTTCTTAATTGTTTGAACATGAGTGTTAATAAAATAAGACATTAATGTAACTACCATTTGACCCAGCAATTGCTCTCTTGGGAATCTACCCCAAAGAGACCTCAATGCTTATTCAAAGGGACACCTGTGCTCAGATGTTATTGCAGCAGTATTTATAATTGCAAGGACATAGAAGCAACTGAAATGTACCAAAACAGATGATTGGATGAAAAAGATGCGGTGTATATACACAACGGAATATTCTTCATCAATTAAAAATGACAAATTTGGTGATTTTATTATAACATGGATGTAGTTAGAATAAATCATATTAGCAGAAACAAGTCAAAAAGACAGAAACCAAATGGTTTCACTATTATATGGGATATGGGAAAGATAAACAAAAGCCATGAAGAAAAGTCAAAATAAGCTAATAACCAAATTAAAGTACACAACTCAGGGGTGGGGGGCCGGAAAAGGGTGGGAATGGTCAGGGGGGTGAACCCCGGAGATCACAAAGATGTGGTTTATATATAAATTATTTATTTAAAAAATAAAACAAGACATTAAAGCACATCCCAAGAAGAAAATAATCTTAGGTTGTTATAAGGAATCCTAAGAAGAATAAAAGAATCTTGAAGAGGTGACATTACAAGATTCATAGTTTAGTCTTTACTTATTTACTTTTATTGGGGTAATGTTGACTTATAACACTGTATTTGACTCTAAGGCATAAATCAGTACTCCACCCACCAAAGAAATTCAGTTTTGAAATTGTTTTGAATTGTTTTGTCTAGAGTAGTCAGATTAGAAAAAAACAGGAGTGAAACTACAGTAAAAGATGTAAACCCAGTTTGTTTCCCTAACTTATAACTTTAATAGGTCACCGAATACACATACCAATTACTAGGTAAACTAATTTAACTGGGACATCAATCCTGTGATATTTTTCAGTTCCTGACTTTGGTATTCCAAACATAGCAATTTTCTGGGAATTAGTATTTCCTAACTAGGAAAGGGAGATATTCCTAGCTTTTTAAGGGGCAGAATATTTTAAAATGTGACTTTGATTAAAGTTTTGAATAAAAATTCTAATCAATCTATACTCTATCTATATTTAAATAAATGTCTTACTGCATGCCTTAGAATAAGGAATTGTTCTTACAGTAACTGATGCAAAAATTGTTAATAACAAAATAAAGAAAAATACATTTAAAAAGATTTCTTAAGTCTTTAAGATGTAGTTGACTAGCTTTAGGTAAACTAGTAACTTAAGTATTTTATTATTAGTATCATTCATCCTCCCAGCAATATGTATTCTATAAAAGAAATTTTAGAACATGGGGTACCAAAGCTGTAAAATTACTAGTCAGTTTCTTTCCTACCTTTCCACCATCAACACTATTAGTCTAACAGATAAAATCACAGATAAGAGCTGCAATCAAGTTCAGTAGATTCCCAGAGGCAAGCTCTTACTTTTTGCTGGTTAACTTCATTTGATTATGTCTTCTTAATTGTTAATGTGCAAAAGCTCATTAAATTAAAAATAATATTGCTTTCCTGTGGATAGAGCACTTGAGATTTGAAAAATAGCCACTTCATCTCTGCCTCATAGGCACAAATGAGTTAATCAGATATGATCTGGAAAAGTCCAATAGCTGTATGTAAAAAGTGTGCCATTCTAGAAAGGGGGAATATTAATAAAATTGATTGCTAAATCAAGTCAGAAATAAAATTACTATGTGTTTCATTTTTATGGATAAATTTCAGGAAACTTAGACTCATCTTTGTAGTATTTATGTAAAATAGTTAGAGTGTTTACCCCCATATCTAAGTATTTTGATATATATCACTATGGATGCATTTATAATTAATATAGACTGAATTTTATTCTCTCAGAATTTATTTGTTGAACTCATAGTTATCAATGTGAACTACGGAAATGCAGCCTTTGTGGAAAATGAAGTATGCATTAGATAAGAAGTATGGACCCCATCATAGAATATATGTCTTCTCTTATAAGAGGCTGTCCCCTGGAAAGTAAGGTAAGCAACAGAGTAAGGTTAATGTAAGGCTATAGCAGGAAGAAAACTGGCCAATGATAATGAAGTCAAATTTTCTTTGAATAAAGGTTATTACAAGGGAAATAAATTATTGTGGGAATATTGACACTATGTTATTCTAGAAACACTAAAATTGTAAGCAGAGACACTTGATCAGCATAAGTGAATAAAGTAGTTGTGATGGAAAGAATTAATATGTTCCACAGAAGGTGATGCAAGCAAATAAATCAAAACAAAAACTATTTTCTTTTTATTAAAGGAACTCAGAAATGCATCATTAACATTGAAATCACACAAGATGATACTAAGAAACTATTATAAATTGCCAGAATATGGAAACAACTCAAATGCCCAAAAACTGATGAATGGTTGAAAAGAGTGGTATATTTACAAACTGGAATATTATTCATCAATCAAAGAAGACAAACATGTCATATGCAGCAACATGGATAAAGCTAGAAAAAATCATGTTAGTGGATAAGCCATAAAGAAAAAAGAGAAATATGGGATATACGGAAAATAAACAGGAAAGAAAAAAATTTTAAAACTGCCAACAGAACTGAAGCATAGAGCAAGAGAAGGGGAGGAGAATAAATTCGGGGAAGGGGGAGGTCACAAGAGTTTAAGATGTTTCATTGGTGAAAAGATGGTGGGAGAACCCCAGGATAGACAATGGTGTAAAAAAAAAATACAAACACACATGCTCATACATGCATGTGCAATGAAATAAAAAAATTAAAAAAGGAAAAACTGACCCAAATTTTGAAAGATTAGAAATTATTAAGAAATAGAATAGCCATTTAATACATCTAACAAGCAATAAAATGACAAGAGTTCTTAAAGATTTTTTACAGATTTTAATTTCAATGTAATCAAAAGAGAAATCCTTCCTTTAATTGAATGTACAAAAGAAAAATGAAAAATAATAATGCTAACAATAATGCTGGAAGTTAAATTTGAGTTGAACACATAATGTGAAATAGTATACAAAATAAATATTAATTTTAACTTTTAAAAATTTGCTAGAAATTCATAACTCATAATGGAGAATTTTTCATGTTCTCAAAAATATAAAGGTCATGGAATCATCGTATTTCCCATTGATTATTAATATCATTTTACATTCACTTAATATCATTGTCATTTTTGGTATATCACATAAATACACAAAACAAGAAAAGCCAGGATTAATTTCATTTTTGTTTGCACTGAAAAATACATAGGTCAGTATCACTTAAAATATTAAGAGAAAATACTAAATTAATAAGAATATTTTAAAATATATTCTTCTATCATGTGGTTGAATTTTTTATACAAAAGGGATTCTACTTGTGATATAATAAAAAAGTGACTAGTGTATTCAGTAATTACTTAAAAAAATATAAGTAGGCCTACATTGTCCACTTACATGATTAAGGCCATCGTACTAATATCTTGCTATACACAAATTTTAAAAGACAATTTCATATTAATTTTTATAATACAGACATTTTCTATAATATAGAGACTTGAAACTGTGGTTATTTGTAAAGCAACATTTCTTTAAGCCATACTTTCAGGAAAAAACTGAGAGTGAATACTTGCCAGTGGGACAAAAAGGTGATACTATAAACATATTATAACCTTGGGTTTGTCTTCATATGCATTTCAAGATTTTAAGAAAATAATTTTGTCATTATTTTTTACTGATATATCCCAAACTCAGCTAAGCAATACTTTCTTTTTTTAATGAATAGTTTAGATTAAACTGGGGTAATCATTTTCTCATGATCTTAAAATCTTCACCTTCCATTTTTCTCATATTTCATCTTTTAATTATCTACTATTCACTCTAGTCATGCTTAATCCTTTGATCTTTGTCAAGAACATCAAACATTACAAGATGTTCGTACCACTGGTCCCTTCCCCTGTGAAACCATTCCACAAGAAATCAAGTTGGGTAATTTCTGAGGGTCCCGTAAGTCAATACTGTACATCACATTCTAATTTGATAATATGCACGTACCATTAAAATTTGCCTACTATTTCTTGAAATTATCACTGATGACCACTTTTTGTTTTAATTATTGCATGCATCACCCATTAGCACACTATCTTTATTTACTTTTATTTTATTATCCTTAGCATTTATTATCCATTTCATAGCTCTCAACAGAATGTAGATTCTAGGAGGACAGATTTATTTCCAGTGTTATTCACTGACATTCTAAATTACAGCAATACGCTCATCATGTAGCAAACACTCATTAAGTATGGATTACAGAACAAAGAACTATAGTTTTGTGAGTTTATTTTACAATAATATTTACACCATGTCAGAGATGATATTTTATGATTTCACTTGCCAATTTCAACTCTAATCAATGAGGAGAACCCTGAAATAACAGGAGGAACTATCCACTCTTTTGGTTTGGTTCAGCTATTATTTACTCTGATGAAACCATTATAGAACAATATATTCATAAGTTTGACATTTAGGCCATATCATTTTTAAACAAATGTCTTTACTAATGTATTTTTGCTCCAGTATTAAAAAAAAGTCAAATATTATCACATTGATCTTAAAAGTAGAAAGCTTAATTGACTTGCTCAAAATCACTTGAATAAGAAATGATAGAATTTATAAGTCAAAACATGGTTGTTTGCCTTAATCCAAAACTTGGACTGATTCCATCATGTCAAAATATTGGCTAGATGTACTATAGTTAATAATAAAAAATATACCTCCTGCTTAAATGAAATCATTTGAAAGACTTTAGCAATTTTATGGATTCCATAATTTATTAGCTCTGATTGACAAAGAACATTTTAGAGTATAGAGGCATGCAAATGTTCAGAGCCAACATTATAAAAGTGGGTCAAATATTTCTGGCAGCCAAATCTCATTTATGGCGAGTTGTTTTTCCAAGAAATTTAATGGGCTAGATAATAATGGTAGTAGTGAAAAGCCCCACAATATTATATGTTGGCTGAATAAGTCTTATTCTTGATGTGTTAACTATCTGCTTAAGATCCTGATCTGTTCAGTATAGAAAAGAGAATGTTAACTTTTTTTCTTTTTTTAAGAAATTGCTGTAAATCTGATCATCTAATTTGCATGAAAACATCATGCACTCTGTGCAACCATTTATTTCCATGTGCCTTTCCAGTATTAACACTCACACATGCAAATATATATATATATATATAACATGAATATATATATATCTACTTTGACATATAAAGAATGTAGATATATATATATATTTATATATATATATATATAGCATTCCATTTGGAGACATAAATGCATTTTCTGAAAGAACATATAGAATATACAGTTAAAATACTTAATGGCATAAACAGTGGATATATTTACATCTTTTCAATAGAAGGGAAGTATATATAAACACACTAACACTATACAGTAGATTCCTCTATATTTCATCCCCAGAAGTCAGTCCCTTGTCAAATGTCTAACAGGACCCAGAATATAATGTGGTAGGCAGAATAATAATTCCTAATATTCCTGGCTTAATCTTTGGGTCCTATGAATATGTTATTTCACATGGCAAATCAGACTTGGCAGGTATATAATCGAATTAAGAAACTTTAAATGGAAATATTTTCTTGAATATTCTGGGCTGATCCCAACTAAATCCCTAAAAGTAATATACATTTCCTGGCTGTGGTCAGAGAGAGAAATGTACTGATAATCACATTACTATTGTAGAAAGATAACCAGGGATATTTGATTTTAAAAATAGAGGAAGGAGGCCAGCAGCCAATACACACAGATGACCTGTGAAAGCTGAAAAATCCAAGAAACAAATTATCCGCAGAACAATTGGTAATATCCCAAGAGTATGTCTAACATTAAAATGTCAGCATGGTAAAATCTGTGTTGAAATTTATTGTGACAACAATAGACATCTAATATAGCTAAGGGCATTTAAAATTATTTTTTTTAAACATACAGCATGTCTAAAATTGATGTATAGAAATCAAAACTATGATATAAAATATAACATGGAATTTAGTATTTTCTACAGTAGACATATGGATTATTTTAAAATTCATTGAAGACTGTATTTTGGTCTCAAAAATATGAATTAAAAAATAACTTGTCCATCAACATTCACCTGAAACTGTATTATTTAATCAGTACCAATGATAATTAACACTACCCAGTTTCAACAGAAAATAATTTAAATCTTACAGCAGATACCTCACAATGTAAGAAAAAAATGATTATTCAAAGAAGAGAGGTATGATTTGAACTTCATTCTATCCAAAGGGGGATCAAATTCTCATGGTACCATTTATATTTGTTTTTACATTGTATATATATATATACAATGTAATACAATATAAAACCATAATACAATACATTACAATATAAAACCATAATACAACCATTTCTTCTGTTGTTGATTGGAAGGGATGACAAAATGTCAAAAAATATATTAGGATATTAATTTATACACAATAATCAAATATCTAAAAATGAAAATATTTGTTTCATTTTATTATACATATATATTACATCATTGTGTACCCCTGGGTTTTCCCATTTCCTTATCATCCATTAACCATCTTTCTAAATCATTTGTGCCCTCCACCTTTCCTGCTTTCTTCCTCCACCCCTCTCTCGCTCTATGGTTCAGTTCTGTTGGTTGTTTCTAATTTTTCTTATTCATTCATTTGCTTTTTCCTATATTCTTCATATAAGTGACACCATCCCATATTTCTCTTTTTCTTTCTGATTTATTTCTTCTAAAATGTGTCCTTCTAGCTCCATCCATGTTACTGCAAATGACATATGTTTGTCCTCCTTGATTGATGCATAATATTCCATCATGTACATATACCACATTTTTTTCCAGCCATACAGTGCATGTCTCTTTGTGCATTTATTTTACATGTAGTATAGCTAATCTGTTGGATTTGTCCTTACATGTCACAATAATTATTCCTTAAAGGTGGAAACTGCTGCCACAAAATGAGTACCATGGATTAGAGATAGAGGAAGATAAAAAAAGAAATATGAAAGCAACTATCAGAAAACTTTTGTGGAGACCAATAATCATCTTCAATTCTGTGTTACATAATAATCCCAATTATCAGACAGCACTCATGTAGTACCTAGAAATGCTTCTCTGGTAGAGGGAAGAGTGGAAAGTCAGTTTCTCCTTTGCTTATCAAGAAGATAGAAGGAAACTAAAGAAAAGTTGCTTTGTTTCAAATTTTACCTTAGACATGGAATTAACAGGTTAAGACCAAGATTATTAGGAAAGACCAATATAAACTTAACACAGAGAATCAGGAGATCTTTATACTTTAGGGGAGAAGGTATCAGAAAGCAAACAGCATGGGCAGGGAATACAGACATACTATTGAAAGGATACTCAGAACTCAAAGCAAAGTCATAGCAAGGCCAAACATAAATGAGGAATGAAGAGATATAGCAGGATTCTTAAGGAATGGATAAGAGAGCAATAGAGATATGCAAGATCCATCTTAAAAAGCTGCTCTCTGTTGGAGATTCTTACTAGTCTAAGGTTTTTAATTCACCTTTCTGTAGTGTCATTGCCCTAAATTCAAATGGTAGGTGTCTGCAAATATCTATAAATAAAACAATGAATTAAATATGTACAAAATAGGTATTTTAGACCAATGTTAGTTAATAGGCCCATATGCTATATCATTTATAATAGAATAAACCACTAAACAATTTACCTGAATTTAATACTTATTTGATTGAGAATTCTGGGTAAATTTTCTGATCATTCCTGTATCTCTGCCTCATATAATATATGAGAGTTCACTAAATATGAAAAATTTATAGGAGAGTAGCATAGGTGGTATTGGGAAACATATGTAAAATATATTCCATATCTTCAGGGACCTCTCAATTCCTAGCATATGCTTATTTATTGCACATTACGCTAGTTTGTCTGAATTCCAAATTTATTTTCATTTCAGGTTCAGCCTGAAAAATAATTGCCTATACATTGAAATTGCCTTAACCAACCAAACAAACAAACAAAATAATTACTGCATTCAGCAAGGAAATACAATGGAGCAAAGGGTAAAAGAGATTTCATAATTTATATAATCTTATTATATTCTAAAATTTATATTAGGTTATATCAATATATCAATAGAAACTGAGAAATTATCAATATCTAGAGCAAAAGTATCCTTACAGGTATTTAGAATAATGGTGGGGGAAAGGGCATTGCTATAAGGTCTACGAAATAAGTGAACAAGACACATTTGTTTCACAATTAAGTGAAATGAGACAAGTACACATATAAATTAGAAAGATTTTGGCAATACCATTTTAGTTTCTGTGTTATTTACAAAAATATGGAAATTTTTATTTATTTTTTTTAATTAAGGCAACATTGATTTATTACACAGCACATGGCTTAAAGTTTTTGGACCATACCTCTTCAGATGTGTGTTACCCACCCCCACACATCAAGTATCATATATTTCCACTACAGCCCATTGTACTCCCTCTTCACTCTCATCTCCCCCCACCCTTTGGTAGCTACAATAGAATTTTACTTTGCTAAAATAGAATTTTACTTTGAAATATTTGTTGATAAATAATTTGAATATTATAAAGTTAAAGACAAAAATAAGCATAGCTCAAATAAGGCTTTCTATATGTATCTTGTTCAAAATAAAAGGAGAAATTCACTAATAACATGATGTCATTTAATGAAATGACATCAGTTAGGAAGCCAGACATTTAAATTTCTTTACAAGTTGAACTTTTACATCGAATTAAATTAAGGGTGACTTGTTTACTGCAGGTCAGTCAAACATATTCTTTTTTTTTTTTTTTTTTTTACAGTTGAATAAAACAACAGAAAATCTTAATAAATCCCTAGGTGGAGATTTAAAAAATCAGTAATAAAAAAAAATGAATTTTGAGGTAATTTTATAATAATACCAAACTTTTAAACTCTATGCACAAGACTTAGGTATATAAAATATTATTAGAATCTTGATGAATGATAATCATGTATTACAAGCATTTGAGTAATGTTATGCTCAAAGGTACAATAAACAATTATTCTCTGTGAAACAAAACATTGAGTGCTACAATTATTAAAACCCCTGCCACTGCATGCTCAGTATGTTCAACATTATTAAAACATTTGGAAAATATATATAGGGCACTTTTGTTTTTGTTCATTTTTAAAAAATGAGAATTGTTGGTAATGTCTGACCTGAAGGCAGATATTCATTATAATAGTCAAACATAATAAAGTAAAATCAAATGTTATATATACTACATAAATTACTCTGGAGCAACAGCAAGTAGGCTCATAAACTTGCACACAAGAGGAGAATAATTTCTTAAAGAAAAATATGTTTAAGATAACCCACACTAATATCTCAGGAAAAGGCATTTCTAGCATACTGCTTCATTACCTAAAAAGAATGCAACTATCTAATTTAATTTAACTGTGGACAAATTTCTCAGTTACACAATTTGTATTTTGAGAGCATCTCTTTAGATTCATAGCTTGTGATGTACCGTGGTTCACTGAAGAATAATCTGTAAACAAAATCTCCATCTATCAACAAAGGCCGTTTAAGAGTATAAAATAACCCATCCTTGACTGATTAATTCTGGCACTGAAAGGAAATTCAGGCTATTAACATTCAGAAAATATACTGCCACTGTGGTTGAATTTATTTTATAAATCACATAGTTATATGTGGTAGTATAAAACAGTGTGTTTCTTAAGCATCCACTTCCCCCACAATTA
This sequence comes from Uropsilus gracilis, assembly GCA_004024945.1. Taxonomy (NCBI): domain Eukaryota; kingdom Metazoa; phylum Chordata; class Mammalia; order Eulipotyphla; family Talpidae; genus Uropsilus; species Uropsilus gracilis. Next base: position 19,774 of record PVHY01021911.1, read on the forward strand.
ATTTAACATCTTTATTAAAAAGACATTTGAACACTGAATATCTATAGATGGTAAATAATTATTTTTGTTTCCTAGACTATAAATGTATATGGCAGAATTATTTATAATATATTAGATGGCTAAATATTGATATAACATTTCTTATGCAGTTCAATTATATACAGCTATTAAAATAATTTCTCCACATGTTGCTAAATAACATTTTCAGTAGTATTTACTGATAATTCTACCAGTGATACTGAGGGGTGTCATTAGTAAAATAGTCACAGGAAATTGCTAGTTATTAACTTTGTTTCTCCTATTCTATTAGTTGTATTGTCATCATAACCATCTTAATCCATAGCCTATTTAGGGAATTTAAATATCTCCTGTTTAGGTCAAAGTTTTCAAAACTTTGGGAGTTCTATTCACTGTGGCAGATCCCAGTACTTTCAAAGAAATATTATATATTACCTTTATGCCTTAAAAAAAAAAACTGTCTTGTATTTGCCTTATTTGTTGGTATTAACAACTGAATTTGCATTTAAGATACTTAGCAGATAAAAAATGCATTATTATAATAATGTTTGCATAAGACATCATATAAACATTTTATTAGCATTTTTTCTTACATGTTATACCAGTTCCATGAGACAGTTGTATTTTTTACCATAGTATAATTTAAAAGTGATTGATTAAAAAAAGTGGTTAGCTAGACCCAACAAGGTTGTATGTCACTATGTTACAGAATATGATTCAAGTTCAGGCCTGATTGATTCCAAATCCATGTTATAAACTGTAAATTTGCCCTGCCTTTATTTTTTTGTCTCAAGCCAAGAGCACACTCTGACTTTCCGTTCATTCTTTATATAGTATTCAGATTTAGCTTAGATAATATTTCCAATTTTCCTGCCTTTTGTGTAGAGTTTTACTCTACTGATTTATATGGGATTTTAAAAGATAATATAGCAAACAAGAGGGCGTGGGAGAAGAAGTAGTAGCAGTTTCATCTGGGATCCCAGAAGAAGACTTTATGAAGATGCATCCAATGGGAACGACTAGGTTAGGGCCTAAGTTTCTGTGTTTGAAGACAGTGATGATATAGAAATGAAAAAGCAGTTCCCAGGGTTAAGTCCTGCTGTTAATTAAAAAAAAAAAAAAAAAAAAAAAAAAAAAAAAAAAAAAAAAAAAAAAAAAAAAGCATATAAACCAATACTCCTTTTTTCCTTTTCTTTTTACTTATCCTTATTTCCAGGATAGAAAAGTCATAGTTTATTAATTGTATCGTTCTTTGTAATGACACTTTATTAAAATAGTTATAATGGCTAAAATACACGGATATAAAACAGACAATAAAATTTGTCTTTGTAAAAAGACAAATCTCTAAAACACAATATAAATATACTTACTAAAATATATAATATTGGCGTTGCAGAAACTGACATGAAAAAATTAAATACTTAACTCATGACTCACTAACACAGAATTCTACTTCCAAGGAAAAGACAAAACTATTGTTGCCATTACATTAACATGTGGTAATTGTTATTCCTTTAAATAAAATGACCAATTCTTACTAATCTAGAAAAACATTGTATCCAGTTGACTTGTGAAGGTAAATATTGCTTAATTATATGCTTAATTATGGACACAAGGCAAAAAGTAAATATTTCAATCTTCAGAGAAATACAATTTATAATTTTGTATGACAATTAATAGGATATATTTGTGTGATAGTTCTTTATGCTCTAGACCATGAAATGAAATTTTATCTATGAACTACTTCTGTGTGTTTAATAAAACAGACTGCAAATATAAACTTAAATATTATTTTTTCTGTGGTCTGAAAATTGGACAAAAGTTGTACTGAAATGGCACAAAAGTGTTAGTTTATATAGCACCATGGATTATTTGAATATATTCTGACATCTAAGAAAACTTGCATTGCCATTAATTAGATATATTTCGCAATGCTCGCTTTGATATTTATTTTTAATATGATTTTTCTCACTTTTTATCACAAAAATATGGTAAGAGTGAATGTGTACAATGAACAATAATAAGTAAACAATAATAAGTAAAACTGTAGCTCTTTGTAAAGTAAAACTAAAAGGAAAGTGGGTTTTATCTTGTTAACTTTAGTATGTCTACACCTAGAATAATATTAACTATACATTTGAATTAAGGATGATGTGTTTATTCTTTAAATAGAATACTTTTTCTATGCACAATGATCAGATTGCACTGCTCAGAATTTAATTGCACTCAGCTATAAATAAAACCACCTGAAGATAATATTTACTTTACTACTTAATAACAGGTACTTAAAAATTAAATGAATTAATTTATTTTGTGTGCACTTGTAAGTGGCATGAAGATATCACTGTGAACAAAAACGTATATATGCATTTATTCCCTCATATTTTAAACATATAAAAGACAGCTTAAACTAAGATTTTAATATAAAGAAACTCAATATTTAAAAAAAGGAAATGTAGATGATAAAAAAATGTACTGATTAGGGCTACATATATTTATTTTGTGAATTTATTTTAGGTAAATGTGGCATCTATGTGTCCCTAAGCACATTAAGTTCAAGAAAATAAAGAAAACATTATTACCTAAAGGCAAGGTATAAAATATATGGAAAATGTGAACAGAAAAAAGAAAGACTTTTCTGGAGAAGACTCCTCAGAATAACTGTATTATATAGAACTGTATTACATGGAATAATTGTATTACATAGAAAAAGAGTCACTTTGGGGAATAAGTATCAGGAAAACATGTACCATCGAAATTTCAAGATTTCCAAAATAAAGTTCCTCCCTCTTTCTCTCATAATTTAAGAATGTAAGTACTATAGAAATCTGTGATGATTTTAATATTTCATCTGGTTGACAGAGATTAACTGTTTCCTTTACTTATTATTGTTCATTGTGCACATTCACTCTTACCATATTTTTTGTGATAAAAAGTGAGAAAAATCCCCATTTAGGATGATATTTGCCAAAGGTTTGTCATAGATGGTTTTTATTATGTTGAGGTAAGTTCCTTTAATCCCTAATCATTTCAGTTGAGATCTGGAACCAGGCAAGGATGCCCACTCTCCCCACTACTCTTTTAACATTGTATTGGAAGTTCTAGCTGGGGTGATAAGGCAAGAGAAAGACATAAAAGGGATACAAATAAGCAAAGAGGAACTGAAGCTATCATTATATGCTGATGACATAATTCTCTATTTAGAAAACCCCAAAAAATCCACAGAAAGATTACTTGAAATAATAGACCAGTTCAGTAAGTTAGCTGGATACAAAATCAACACACATAAGTCAGTGGCTTTCCTATATGCGAAAAGTCAAGCAGAGGAAGAAGAAATCAGAAAAACCATCCCATTCACCAT
>PVHY01021912.1:0-23145 GCA_004024945.1 Uropsilus gracilis
TTTTTTTTTTTTTTTTTTTTTTTTTTTTTGAGACTAGGTCTCACTACTTTTGCCCATGGTACCCCAGGCTCTTGTTGCCCAGCGTACCACAGACTCAAGTAATCCCCATCACAGACTCAAGTAATCCCCATCCTCAGCTTCCCAGGTAACTGGGATTACAGGCGCACACCACCACGCCCAGCTATTTTTTTTGGAACTAGGTCTCACTACGGGCCCAGGCGGGACTCGAACCACGATCCCCAGCCCCAGCCGCTTCATAGGCTGAAGCTTACAGGCACGAGCCACTGTGCCGGGCCCAAACATTGTTTTTTTGTTTGTTTGGTTGGGTTTTTTTTGAGAATAGGTCTCGCTATTTTTGCCTGTGGAACCACAGGCTCTTGTTGCCCGGGGTACCACAGCTTAAGCAATCCTAAGCCTCAGCTTCCCAAGTAGCTGGGATTACAGGCGTGCGCCACCAAACCCAGCTATTTTTTCCCAGCTATTTTTTTGGAACTAGGTGTCGCTACAAGTCCCAGGCGGCACTTGAACTGCGATCCCTAGCCCCGGCTGCTTCATAGGCTGAAGCTTACAGGCATGAGCCACCATGCCTGGCCCTTCTAGTGCATTTTCAAAAGGGTAGTTTCCAGGCATCATCTGCTCCATTGCTCTGCTTAATTAAGACTGCCCGTTTTCTATGACGCCTGTGTCACCATAAACAGCCATCTTCTGGCTACTGCCTCCTAAATTGTGATGTTTCCACACAACCTTCCTGTTCTCTCATTCTGTGAGCTTCCATTTTTCTCATTCTGGGTGTTCTCTCGAGTTGCTCCCATACATGCCCCAAGCTTCAGATACCATGTTTAGTGGTAGCTGCAAAATCTATAACTTCAGAGCTCAGAATGCATTACCTCCCAGATGTACCTCCATGTAACCAGTTAACACAGCTAACTAAACTGTAACATCTTTCCCTGCAACCTTGAATTTGTCACTTCATTGACCCTGAGAAGACCAAGTGACATCACAGACTCTCCTCTTTCCTGTGTCCCTAGAACTGCCTGAGGCATGAGTATTGTTTCCAGTTTTCCAGGCCTCTAAACTCATAAAGCGTAGAATGAATTTCATTCAGTTCTTAGTCCCCTGTTGACCTGTCACTGCAGACTAAGAATGTGATATGACCCCCACTTCCACGTGGTATTGATATACACAGTCAGAAAATATTTCTTAGTGCTTTGATGCAATGCAGAGTCATAAATCTGTGGAAAGCACATCAATACAGCAAAATTTAACTTTTTTTGAAAGTCTGGAGGACAAAGTAACCTTTGCTGCTGTGAAGAAATCTGTTGGAATGCCTTGGTTAACACAAAAAATGTTTAAATAGTCTTGTATCATGAAGCTGGAGTGATCTCATGAGTGAGATGTGTGTGTGTGCTTTTCCTGTAGAATGGAACAATCTGCAGGAAGATCAGCCTGGAGACATGACAACTGATTTCTTTTCAGCGGAGTGAAATAAGAACAGGAAATTACTCGGAAGGGTAATGATTGATCTCTCCCCGAGTGAAGATGAAGAAGTTTAAAAATTTAGAGATCCATTCACCTCTTTCAGATGGGGTTTTTAATTTATTATTCTAAAAAATGAACATAATCTCATAAAACCTTTCAGGTAACAAGCATGTACTGAGTGCTTGGGTACTTTGTTCAGCACTGGGGATACAAACGGTTAATACAACACATGGAAAACCTCTGTCTTACAAGAAGTGTGCTAGGAGTCTAGTAAATTGGCATATTATTTCCATTGTATCGTTCCAGTAATGGCACCCACGTTTCCTCCATCTGTAATCGCAGCATTAAAGTGAAGGCAGGAGAAGAGGATGGCATGCTAATTCAAGTGTTAAGTAGTTATAGCTGTGCTTAAATCAGAGTTCCCATATCAATCTGTCAGTTGATGCCCCATATTCCCCACAGTTTCAGTGCTACCACATGCAGTCTGGCCCTGGGGCTCTCCTGTGTGGTGCTGTAATTCAGGGGGTTATATAGTTGTGGAGAATGAGAGCTACCCACTTTCCAGAGCAGTTGGCCCAGATAAAGTCATAGAATATACTTCTGCATTGCAAGGATAGTATCGTGAAGTTGATGTGAGTGCACATACAGACAGTGGAGGTGTGAGCTGACATGGTAGAAATGTGAAGATGCTGAAACAGCCCTTCACCAAAGTATAGAAGCAGAGGCAGTAGGTGGGAGAAATTCCGGACTATCGGCTCCTTTTCTTCCACTTCAAAACAACCCTGAAATAAGATTCATTGTGCTGCACTTAGTCTTTGAAAACAATGCCTTTAAACTGAATATATTGCCCAGTCTTTCCTAAAATATATTAATTTTGCCCTGTTCTTCTAAGGAAAAAACACTTTAAAACTGCCACCATGTGTGTATGTGTGTGACAAGATTTCCTTGCCTAAAAGACATTCACCTTGAACACTCCATAAGTTGTTTTTTTGCCATCATTTCTCCATTCCATCCTAAATGACTTTGAAATATTCATTATTTCTCTAAGGTGGTAAACTATATCAAGTAATAGTTTTACTTTGAAAGTCTGAAGGAAAACGTGCCTACAGTATTGCCTGAAAGTTCTGAGAATTAGTATTATAGTTTCAAGTATTAAAAACATTTGAACAAGAAATAACTTTCAATTTTGTAATGTAAATTCCGCAAACCACAGGATTCCCTGGATCTGTACATTTGAAGAATTTTTATTACGGCCCCACTCTATCCCTGCCAGTGCCTCCCTCACTGTAATGAAGCGTGAGCGGGTGTTTTCATTCTCCCCACACCGCCTAGTGCGTTGAATTGGTACACCTTTATTCTGTTTGAAAGTGTTTGGAAATTTGCCAATCAGACAGTAAGAAGAGCTCGTGCCTGTAAGCTTCAGCCTATGAAGCGGCTGGGGCTAGGGATCGTGGTTCGTGTTCCACCTGGAGCTCTTAGTGAGACCTAGTTCCAAAAAAATAGCTGGGCGTGGTGGCGTGCGCCTGTAATCCCAGCTACCTGGGAAGCTGAGGCTGGGGATTGCTGGAGTCTGGGGTACCCCAGGCAACGAGAGCCTGCGGTTCCACAGGCAAAAATAGCGAAACCTAGTCTCAAGGGAAAAAAAAAAAAGAGCATCATAGAACAAAGGATTGAAAATATCGTTAACTTCTCTCACTTCCTTGAAAAACTTCTTCCCCACTAAATCCGAAACATGCTGGCACTGCTGCCTTTTTACCCTTTGGTGTGAGTGCTGGGCATGGAGCATGGAGCATCTGTGAAGATCTTTTTTTTTTTTTTTTTTTAGACTAGGTCTCGCTATTTTTGCCCGTGGAACCACAGGCTCTCGTTGCCCCGGGTACCACAGACTCAAGCAATCCCCAGCCTCAGCTTCCCAGGTAGCTGGAATTACAGGCATGCGCCACCGTGCCCAACTATTTTTTTGGAACTAGGTCTCGCTACAGGCCCCAGGTGGGACTCGAACCTCGATCCCTAGCCCCGGCCGCTTCATAGGCTGAAGCTTACAGGCACGAGCCACATCTGTGAAGATCTTAAAGACCAGAGATTACAGTCTAGTGAGACTGATGCCAGCAAAGAAGCAAACCCTGAAATTACAGCTTTGTATTTGTGTTCCGAAGGGAATAAACAAGAGAGTTGACAGAAAACACTGGATCATCAAGGCGATCGAGGGAGTTTCCTTTGGGGGAAAAAAATTAACAGTTAAGCCCAAATATGAAAAATGAGAGGACACTATATTAGGTTGCCAGGACGGCCACTACAGAATACTACGAACTAAGTGACTTAGATAACAGAAGTTCCTCATGTCAGTTCTGGAGGCTAGAAGTCCAGATCAGGGTGTCCCCAGGCATGTTACTTCTGAGGGTTGTGGAGAAAGAGCTGTTTCATGCGGTCTGACTTCTGGTGGTTTGTCAGTCCTCCTGGGCATTCTTTGTCTTCCAGATGCATCTTCCGTCTCTGCCTTCATTTTTGCATCTGTGTCCAAATTTTCTCTTAATAAGGATACTAAGCCTGGCGTGATGGCGCATGACTGTAGTCCAAGTGCTGGGAGGCAAGAGGCCTGGGATCACTTGAGTTCGCAGGTTCGAGACTACCCAGGGCAACATAAGGAGACATGGTCTCAATAAAGCAGCCAGGCATGGTGGCAGGCGCCTGTAAACCCAGCTACCTGGGAGGCTGAGGCTGGGGATCACTTGAGTCTGTGGGATTGGGACTATCCTGGGTAACATAGTGAGACCTAGTCTCAAAAAATAAATAAACAAACAAACAAACAAATACATACATACATACATACATAAAGGACACTAATCACATTGGAGTTGGGACCCACCTACTCCAGTATGGCTGCATCTTAACCAGTTCCATCTGCAAAGACCCGATTTCCACATAAAGTCACATTCTGAAGTCCTGGGGTCAGAACTTCCACCCATGGATGTGGCACTGACACAACTGAACTATAAAGAGGGACCAATTATGCAGAGAAGCCCCAAGCCCCAAGCCAAGGAAAGAGTAGGGACAGAAACCCCAGGGTACTCTAGGAGCTGAGGGAAGGTGACCATGACTTCAGGGTTGTGAGTGAAGAAAGGAACAACACAGGCAGAGCCAGATCATAGGTTTTATGCTATGATCAATGGGAAGATTTTGAAGAATTCTATGCTTTTTAAAGGTCACACTATAAATTTCCCAGTATCCCCTGCAAGAGTTTCTTAGTGTTGGTCTCTTAGAGGAACTTAAAATTGCCCTCTCAGTACACCACAGGATGAATTTGTGAGGAAACACTTGGGGGTATTATGAAATAGATTAGTCTTTTTTTTTCTTTTCTTTTCTTTTTTTTTTGAGACTATGTCTCGCTATTTTTTTGCCCGTGTAATCGCAGGCTCAAGTTACCTGGGGTACCACGGACTCAAGCGATCCCCAGCCTCAGTTTCCCAGGTAGCTGGGGTTACAGGCGCATGCCACCACACCCAGCTATTTTTGGGGGACTAGGTTTCGCTATGTTGCCCTAGGTAGGACTTGAACCACGATACCCAGTCCCAGCCGCGACTCCATAGGCTGTCACAGGCACACGCCACTGTGCCCCGCTTAGATTAGACTTTTTTTATTCCATTTTTCAATTCCTAAGTTAAAGTAATTATTCTTCCCTGGCTTTCTCTCTGAATTTCATCTTTCCTGATGAAACAAATTTTTATTTCATTCCTTTTACCCCCCCAAAAAATATTTTCCTTAATAAAAAATGATAATATATATAGTTGATAGTAGAACCCAGGACCTGCTGTTTTCCTCAGTGTTTTGATTCCTGAGTGATAATTTGCAGAGATTGTGTCACCACAAAATCAATATTTGTTCCCAAATTGTGAGGGTCTCAAATGTTGCTTTTTTGATTTCTAAAAATGTTCAGATCTTTTCCCATCAGCAATTGCTTGCATACTAAATAGTTTCCACAAAACTTAATTTTTGTTGGCAGAACAATCAGCATCAGTAAAACTTCATGGGTTGCCTTGAATATTTTGTCATTTGAAAGCAAATGTTGATTTAACAGCCCGTCACATTCTTTTTCCACCTCAAGCTGTGGATCCTGGTTCTCAGTACCGCTCTTCCCTTGACAACCAAAGATGTTCCATGTTTTTTCTTCATATTTCATACTGAGATTCTGAGTATGATTTCATTTGGGGGAAAGGTTCTGTTGCTTAAAAAATAATAGGGAAAAAAATTCACTATGCTAGTTGTTTATTTCAGAGATATAAAACACACACACACACACACACACACACACACACACACACACACAGGACAAGACTTGAGCCAGAAACTCTGAGGGAAGGTGAGAAAGAATTATGGACATCACGGCAGGGCATGGTAGCGCATGCCTGTAGGTGGCAGCCTAGGAAGCCACCCCCCAGGCCAGGGATGGCGGTTCAAGTCCCGCCGGGGGGCACGTAGCGAGGCCTAGTCCCCAAAAAATACCTGGACGTGGTGGCGTGCGCCTGTAATCCCAGTACCTGGGAAGCTGAGGCTAGGGATTGCTTGAGTCTGTGGTACCCCAGGCAACGTGAGCCTGCGGTTCCGCAGGCAAAAATAGTGAGACCTAGTCTCAAAAAAAGAAAGAAAGAAAGAATTATGGACATCAAGCAAGAAAACATCATGCTAAGGTTGACATAACTGACAAGTTCACATGGGCACTCAGGCCAAGCCAACCACCTTACTGGCTTTAGGGGTTGTTCTGACAATTAGGGGTTGGTCCTTACTTGAGATTGTCTCCATTTGTCTTTGGTTTTTGTTTGTTTTGTTTTATTTTTATTTTATTTTTTTGAGACTAAGTCTCGCTATTTTTGCCCGTGGAACCACAGGCTCACGTTGCCCGGGGTACCACAGACTCAATCAATCCCCAGCCTCAGCTTCCCAGGTAGCTAGGATTACAGGTGCGTTTTCTTTGTTTTTATTTCTTCTTGAGGAGGACGTTTCATCTTTTTAATAAATACAAAACCAGTAGAATTAGGACCAGTTGTTTAACAAGGTAAGGGCTGATATTGTTACCAGGGTAAGGGACTATCCCCTTTTTAATTTTTGTTAATGTGGGTTTTTTTTTTCTGCCTGTGCGCAAGCAAGCAGTTGCTTAGAGATTAAATAGTATTAAGGGTAAACACACAGGTTTATTTACAGTAAGGGGAAAAACAAAGAGTTTTATAGTTTACACCCTCACAAGTACTCCAAATAGAAAGGAACCCCACTTTTGCTTTCTAGGGAGCTGCGTCAGGTTTACCTCAGTTTGAAATTGCCAGGTTCCGTCTTTGTCCTTTGGTCCTCTGTCACTTCCAACACGAGGTTTAGCTGTCTTTCAGGGTTGCACCATGGTTTAGCACTTCATCACCGCCGCCTCTCTGCCACCCTCACACAACTCCTGACTTTTTGGGCGGGAAGCTGGGAGAGCCCAGAAGACTTCGCTTCTGGGTCCTTTTCCTCCAGGTGCTAAAACTTTGGAGTTTTCTGAACTTTCCTCCGTTCTCTCCTTCACAAAAGTTTATATTTAAAGTCCATGCTCCTTTTTTATAGCTTTCTTTTTTTTTTCCTTCTAAAAACCAAAAACTCCAATTTTCCTCTACACATCCTCCCGGTCCACAGTTGAAATTTGCTACAAAAAAAAAAAAAAAAACCACAAACAAACTCCTATTTAAGCCTTTTTTACCTCTGTGTTTTTTAAACAGAGCTAATGTGATTTTATAAAAAAATACACTGCCCATATTGACAACAAATGCACTGCCATCTTAAAGTCACAGCTGCAATATCAAGCTTTTATGAGACTTTGAGGCACACTGTTATCTTTCACTGAGAAACAGCTCGAATGTTATCTGCAACTCTGTCAATTATCACAATACTTCTAAATATTTTACCATTCACATATTTTTGCTTTTTTGCTGATTGTGAACTTAAGGTCAATATGATTGCGGGTACATGAAGGAAAAAGGATTAAGGGGAAAAGGCATGACCACCCCCAAGATGTTCATCTGAATAAGAACAAAGGGAAATATATCTAAATATTAATGGCACTGACTTGGAAACCATAGATTCTTTGTCCTTGCTCTGTTTATCTTTTCTTACAGATTAAACCACAGAAAACAGCAAAACCGTTTTTCACCCAACTGATATGTGTTTGCCAGTGGTAATCCTGCTCTGTGCCAGAGGTCCTGGATTCAAATTCTGTACAAGGCTCCATATGCTTGACTCTCTCCTTACACTAAAATCAAAGGCTCTTTGGGCCCTTAGAAAATGCCATCCAAATACGAGAAAACAGCTTTCCAGCCTCAGTCCTGGATGCAGCAGCTGTTGCAATGTTGATGCCCAAAAAGGAGCCAGATTGCCATCTAGAAACTCCTTTTTAAGGAAAGAGTGATAGTGCCCAAGAAGGAGGTCCATATACCTAAACATCCTGAACTGACAAGCAAGAATGTACCCAATCTTCATGTCATAAAGGCTACATGAAGTCTCAACTCACAAGACTATGTCAAAGAACAGTTTGCCTGGAGACATTTCTACTGGTTCCTTACCAGGGAGGGTATCCACTACGTCTGTGATTACCTACACCTAGCCCCTGTGCAGGTCATGGCCTAAAGGTCTGGAGACTGAGCAGCCTGCTACACTAACTGGAGGGGAAGCCGACAGAGACACCTGCAGACGGAGTGCTGTGTCCCCAGGTGCAGATAAGAAAGCCAAGGCTGGACTATGGAAAGCTGTGTGGAGGACCCTCAAACTAATCAAAATGGAACTACCATTCGACCCAGTAATCGCTCTTCTGGAAACCTACCCAATGGAGACCTCAATACTTATACAAAGAGACACCTGTACTTGAATGTTTTGGGCAGCACTATTTATAATTTCAAGGACATGGAAACAACCCAGATGTCCCAAGACAGATGAATGGATGAAAAAGATGTGGTATATATACACAATGGAATATTACTATCAATTAAAAACAACAAGTTTGACAAATGTATAACATAGATGTACCTAGAAGAAATCATACTAGCAGAAACAAGTCAGAAAGAAAAAGAATCCAAATCGTTTCACCAATATATGGAATACAGGAAAAACAAGCAAAAGGCCAGAAGGAAAAGTCAAAACAAGCTAACAAGCAAACTGAAGTATACAACTGGGGGGTGGGGGAGGAGAGAGAGGGAGATGGGAGGGAGTGGTCAGGGAGGGAAGGAGGTGGGTGATCCCCAAGGACTACAAAGATGTGAAATGTATATATATATATATATATACATTTTATTTCTTTTTTTATTATTTTATTTATTTAGGGTTTTTTTTTTTTTTTTTTTTAACTAGTCTCGCTATTTTTGCCCATGGAACTGCAGGCTCACATGGCCTGGGGCACCACAGACTCAAGCAATCCCCAGCCTCAGCTTCCCAGGTAGCGGGGATTACAGGCGTGCAGCACCACGCCCAGCTATATTTTTTTGGAACTAAGTCTTGCTACATACCCCCGGCAGGACTCAAACTGCAATCCCTGGCCCTGACTGTGGCTTCCTAGGCTGCCGCTTACAGGCATGCACCACCATGCCCAGTCTAAATTAATAAATTAATTTTTAAAAATTTTTTAAAAAAGAAAAAAGAAAGCTGAGGCTGGGGCTGGTCCACAAACAAATTCCAGTTTAGAGAAGGATTTGGTCATGAATGTGGTCAGTTGCCTCAGCGAAGCTGGAAATTGTTTTGTAGCCAGAAAAAAAAAAATTAAAACTTAAAAGAAAAAGACCAAATATGAGAAATCAGACCTTACAGCTTTGGCTGCCATGTTCTCCTTGGCCCCACTGTCATAGCCTTACACCCCTGTCAGCTGGGTGCTGGATTTGCCTAAAACCATAGAAGACTATAAGGCCCAGGATCAACCATCCTATACATGGAAAAAACCAGCAGTCATTCAACTCTTAAACGAGGCCCTGAATTCATTGTCATAGTCAAGACCACACCCACTCTTGAGGCAAATTCTATCTTGTGAACCTGTCTCTGACCTCTAGCTCCTCTTCCAGAGAAATAGAAACGGAAATGGGTGGTGCCTAACTCTGGATCTTGCACTGTCATGACCTTTTTTGTGCTGCTGTTGTCCTATACTTGCTCACCTGTGGAAGCTGCTTGGAGTTTGCAGCTTCGTTCTTGTAGGCAATTCAAGCATCCACAATAAAAGTGTGACCCCCCACCCCCATCCCAAAAACTTGTCTCCTAAGTCACTAGGTCACATTTTCACCATCAGGTTGCCTGGGCTATGATCTTCAAAGATCTCTTCCTGGTAATAGTCTCCCTATGCTCGTGTCTCCAACACTATATCTAAGTTTAGTTCTGATACTTCTGGTCACAGACTATCTGGGGTGACATTGTATACAGACAACCTACACACTGTAAGCCAGGATCTCTTGTTTTTGTTTTTTGAGACTAGGTCTCACTATTTTTGCCCATGGAACCACAGGCTCACGTTGCCCGCGGTACCATGGACTCAAGCAATCCCCAGGCTCAACTTCCCAGGTAGCTGGGATTACAGGCACACGCCACCACGCCCAGCTATTTTTTGGGACTAGGTCTCGCTACATGCCCCCAGCGGAACTCGAACTGCAATCCCTAGCCTCAGCCGGGGCTTCCTAAGCTGCCACCTACAGGCATGCGCCACCATACCCAGCCAGGATCTCTTGTAAGGAGCTAGGGAAGCCAATTGAATGTATTTGATGACCAAGCACACTACACAGGTGTAACTAAGGAACCTTGGACCCTATTTATTCTTCTGTTTTGTTCACAAGCCTTTATATGACACCGATACCCATAGTGAAGCCGGGTCTGTGGTTGCTGTCATCTATACTCTTCCTGCTCATCAGTCCAGTAATGGGCCTTAAACATACCCTAGCTACAGCTCTTGCCAAAATAGCCCCACAGAGCAGATGGGGGTGGGGAGGGCTATAATCACATGGGAGGAACCTAAGAGCTTCCGACACCTGGGAAAACCCCAGGAATGACACTTGAATCAATGGTCAGACAGCTAAGGGTTTATTCATTTCTTGGAAATCAAAACGTCATCCAGGTATCAGATGGGTAAAATAACTCAATTGGCCAATAACATTAACAGTAAAATTGCAGATGACTTTTTTCCACATAGAAAAAGTAAGACTTTTAAAAACAGATTTTGCAGTCCTGGCCCCAAGACGGGCAGTGCATTTGTCCCCAACATGGGCTGTGCATTTGTTCTAAAATTTAGGCATTGTCATTAACTGTGTCTGAAAAACAGGCCAAAACAGGATAAGGTACTTTTACTTTGTTGCAAATCCCAGGTAGGGAAGAGAAAGAAAATGTTATCATCTAGAGGGTTTGTAGAGGGAAATTGGAGCCTTTGGCTTTGGGAGAAAAAAAAAGAGAAACAAAAAGGAAAGGAGGAGAGAGACTTTTGGGGCTACGAGAGACATGAGAATGGCAGGTAGGTGAAGAGTAGCCCAAGTGACCCAGCTGGGCAGATGCCTCCTGGAAGAGTGAGGTGGTGGTGGCAAAGAGCCATGGTGACCAGCAGAAGAGTAGCTGGTGTGGAGCATGTGGCACTGCAGAACGGTGGCAAAGTGAGCTGGTATCTGGAGATGGCCAGGGATTTGGAAAGCTGATTTGGAATCAGCATTTTGTTGAAGAAGTTTGAAGAGCCTTGGGGAAGCAGAGCAGCTCAGAACACTGGAGAAGCAAAGAGTAGATGCTGGGAAAGACTGAACTTTGCAGAGTGCCTGCCTCAGGTTTGGAGGGGCAAAGGGGCACCACCATGGACATGTATCCTAGGGAACTTTGGGATTGAAAATGGTGATTGGGGTAAAATAACTGGCCACTTGTGGCTTTAAGGTCTTTCTGTTTTCCCTGTTAAATCCCCTTGCAAATAAACCCTGTGTAAACTGTATTTGACTGGCAACTATGCAGAAGCAACATTTTATTTTATTTTATTTTTTTTGAGACTGGGTCTCGCTATTTTTTGCCCGTGGAACCACAGGCTCACATTGCCCGGGGTACCACGGACTCAAGCAATCCCCAGCTTCAGCCTCCCAGGTAGCTGGGATTATAGGCACGTGCCACCATGCCCAGCTACCTGCCCCCAGTGGGACTCAAACCACAATCCCTGGCCCTGGCTGCGGCTTCCTAGGCTGCCACTTACAGGCATGCACCACCATGCGTGGCCAATGTGGCTTGTTGGTTGGAGGCTTTTGCCTCTTTTGCACCCAATTTACGGTATTGATCTAAAATTTTAAATAGGTAACTTCAGAAAAATTATTTCTTGTTATTCTATTTTTATGTAAATTATTTATATATTTTAGCTATTTTCTCCCATAAGACATAAAAAATGCCGCTTACTACAACATATATATATATATATATATATATATATATATATATATATATTTTTTTTTTTTTTTTTTTTTTTTTTTTTTTTTTTTTTTTTTTTTTTTTTTTTAGACTAGGTCTCGCTATTTTTGCCCTTGGAACCGCAGGCTCTCGTTGCCCGGGGTGCCACAGACTCAAGCCATCCCAAGCCTCAGCTTCCCAGGTAGCTGGGATTACAGGCACGCGCCACCACGCCCAGCTGTTTTTTTGGAACTAGGTCTCGCTACCGGCCCCAGGTGGGACTCGAACCGCGATCCCTAACCCCGGCCGCTTCATAGGTTGAAGCTTACAGGCATGAGCCACCGTGCCCAGCCTTACAACTTAGATTCTTCACTACAGTCTTCTGAAAATTTTAAACCCATGTCTTTTTGAGTTACATCAAAGACAGTTTTTCCCCTAAAAATTTATATTTTTTTCTCAGAGGCTTATATTCTATCACAATATTCATTTTGCAAAAAGTTGTGCTTTTACTCAGCAGTTTAAAGTGATACTCCTAAATAACGTGGCATAGAAGAAAGAACAAGCTTATAATGGATATGTCCAGATCAATCCTATCAATAAGTGATACATCCCATGATCATTATTAATATTTAAATATATCTTACACTCTGATTCCCATTATGTTTAAATATGCTATTTGAAAAAGATTAAGAATTCCGAGACACTGAAAACTACTAAAGAATATTTTCTAATTACACACTTCCATTTCACTTCTGTATATTCCAAGATACTGAGCTCAGGGACAGAGAGACTCCCTAGGGAGAGGCAAGACAGATCGTGGACCTCCAAGGAAGGACTATGAAAAATTCATGGAAGGACCATCAGAAAATTAACTTCAAAGCCACTTTTCAACCTGGGCCAGAAAGGACACTTGACAAGACCACCTGGGGTCTTAGCCCCGCCCCTGCCCCTCCACCCCCAACAGCAGGGAAAGCGGTATTAACATGACACAAGACAGTTTCCTTGAAAGTTTCCTTGCAAGCTTCCCAGGCCATCCCACCAGGTTTATTCAGTCTCCTCTGGCAAAGGAGATCCCGCCTCTCTATGACTTCAGCCAATCACAACTGAAGATTGTTTCATAGATTATTCATAAGAAGGTTTCTACAATAACCTACCTGGACAGCCACTAGTTGTTAATGTCTTGTTTTCCTATTTTCTTTTTGTCTGATCTATTACTTCATCTTTCTTAAATAAATTGGCCTCTTTCAACTCACTTGCCTGTGTGCATCCTTGGAGAACCTTTTCATGGCTTCAAGAGAGAAGAATCCGCTAAGAAAAAAGCACGCGGTTTCAACCCTGCATTAATACCAAATCTGGGGAACACGGAAAAGGAAAATAACTGATGTCCAGATGTTTAGCCTGTGGTGGTGTAGGCAGAACACCTGTGTACTAAACTAGCATGTTATCCAGATGTTTCCTGGTGACTGTTATATCCCTTTCGCTATACAGTTCATTTTTCTTGTTAGCCATTTTTCTTGTTACTCAAATTAGACCAAAATTTAGCTTATTTCCACATTTAGGCTTTGAACAAAAAGAATTAGAAGAATCCATAATATAGTGAGTTATATTTTCTGCTGTAAAAATGTAAGAAGCTGGTTTCAGGATGGCCAAATAAAGACATAGTTGCCCAAACACCTCTCTAAACTCAACAAGAAACTCAAGGAGAAAACAGGTCACAGAAATGCACAACCATCTGTAGTGTAAGCCCTGACAGGTTTTCTCTTTTCATAATATAAGTATATGCTTTAAACTTTGATGACCAAGGCATCCGCATCAAAGAGGGCTATCTTCACAATCCCTTAGACTATCAAAAACTAAATAAAAAGTCAGGCTCCCTATCCCTCTTAGGCTTTGCTCCTCTTTGTTGGAGATCTTGGTTTGTTTCTGTAACTGACTAATTTGGACTACTTGTTTATTCTCTTCTGCACTTAAATCCCCACTCTTGTTTTAAATGTGCCAACAATAGGGCGCCCTAGGCCCCCAATTTCCATAAGAGTAGAACCTCAGGCTCAAGCTCCCCCCACCTCCCTGCACTTCCCTGTATTCTCACCTCTCTTCAGCTCATCATGTGGTCCCAATTTTCAAACCTATAAATAACAAGCCTTTATTTTTTTCCTTCAAGTTTGCCGGTGGCTGTCGCAGAAAGTTGTCTTTCAGTAATATTGATATCTCTAAGGACTGGCTCAATCATATTCCTTGCTAACAGACTGAGACCAGTACACAGCACCGTCTTTAGATGTCTACACCCACGATCTACTAGAGACAGACTTTGGAAGGTCTAACAAAGACTAAGCAGAGAGCCGGGTACAGTGTCTCGTGTCTGTAAGCTTCAGCCTATGAAGCGGCGGGGGCAAGGGATCACGGTTCGAGTCCCGCCTGGGGCCCGTAGCAAGGCCTAGTTCCAAAAAAATAGCTGGGCATGGTGGCGCGCGCCTGTCATCCCAGCTACCTGGGAAGCTGAGGCTGGGGATTGCTTGAGTCTGTGGTACCCCGGGCAACAAGAGCTTGCGGTTTCACGGGCAAAAATAGCGAGACCTAGTCTCAAAAACAAACAAACAAACAAAAAGAAAAGACTAAGCAGAGAGAAGGAACCTTAGCACTTGTCATAGAGGCATATCTATGACATTTTCTACATCAAATGCAGAAAAGGCACAAGAAGAGGGAAAGCAGAGCAGGGCATAAGGATTAAACTAAAAACCTACATAAGGAGCAGCTATCTTCCTTCAGTTTTCCACTTTCATCAACTTTTGCTGGCTTTTTGCTGTCTCCCTGGAGATATTAAGTCAGGTCGAGACGGGGTTCCTTACAAAGTCAGAGAACTGTGGGTGCCTGTACCCTGGACAGAGGTACATCTCCATGCTCTTGTACCATTCAGACCAAGAATACCAACGTCTAGACTAAGATTCCAGTGTAAGCACAGGTAAAACTACAAAATACCTCCTCAATACCATCAAAAAACAAGATCATCAGAAATAAGTCAGGCACGGTGGCACGTGCCTGTAAGCTTCAGCCTGTGAAGCGGGGGGCTAGGGATCGCGGTTCAAGTCCCACTCGGGGCAACACAGCAGACCTAGTCCCAAAAAATAGCTAGGCATGGTGGTGCGTGCCTGTAATCCTAGCTACCTGGGAAGCTGAGGCTGGGGATCGCTTGAGTTCGTGGTACCCCTGGCAACTTG
Organism: Uropsilus gracilis; assembly: GCA_004024945.1. Taxonomy (NCBI): domain Eukaryota; kingdom Metazoa; phylum Chordata; class Mammalia; order Eulipotyphla; family Talpidae; genus Uropsilus; species Uropsilus gracilis. The sequence goes on from PVHY01021912.1 coordinate 15,081, forward strand.
AGCCTACGGTTCCACAGACAAAAACAGCGCCACCTAGTCTCAAAAAAAAAAAAAAGAAAAAAAGAAATAGATAAGTAAGAAAGTTGGAGTAACTGTCACACAACAGAGGAGCCTAAAGAGATATCATACCTACATGTCCTGAATGCAGTAAAGAACATTAGGTAAAACATGAAATTGCAATAAAGTATGGGCTTTACTTAGTCATAACTTATCACTGTTGGTTCATTAGTTGTAACAAAGGTTACTATAGTGAAATGGAATGTTAAGGATAGGGGAGACTGGATGAGGGATATCTAGGTTTTCTGTGCACTATCTTTATAATTTTCTTAATCTTAAAAAGACTATTCTAAAATGAAACTTAATTGTTTAAAATATACGGTATAGATCAACAACAAGTTAAGACACCCAAAATATCAGGGGCTATGAAGCCATAGCAGTACAATCTATCTGAAATGAACAGAGGTAAAAATGGCTGAAAAAAAAAATACAGTACAAAGCAATCTGACAAATGCAGAACTGAAGTCCTAGAAAAGGAGGCAAGTGAAGGCCAACAATAAATCTTTGAGGAAATCCATCCATGCAAGAAGTTCAGTAAATTTTAATTAACCTTAATTAAATAGGAGAAACAAATCAACAATAAAACACAAGAGGTGTATGACAGCCAGGTTTCTAAAAAAACTCATGAAAATGACAAAAATCTTAAAAACAGATGAAAACTAGAGAGAAGCAAAAAAAAGATCACAGGAGACTTTGATTTGGAAGAACAGGAAACCCTCAACTCAAGAAATTATATATGTCACAATGTTTATTGCAGCATGATGTGAGAACAACCTCATGCCCACTGATACGAGTATTGGGTTAAGAAGATGCAGTATATCCACTCAATGAGATATTGCTCAGCATTAAGAAAAGATGAATTGTTCCCACTGACAGCAAAATGGAAGGAGTTAGAGGGAATTATGGGTAATAGAGCAAGTTGGAATGATAAAGACAAATACTGGGCTTTACATAGGACATGATTTGACAGACTGAAATACTTAACACTATAAATAAATTGAGTTTTCTGAGATTAAGAAGTCAGTGGAGGGAGAATGGGTCAAAGAGGTGTAAGGGATGGTGGTGAAAACTTTGTTCAAGCAAACAGTACAGTTGTTATGGAAAAATGACTCTGAAATAATGAATCTGAAGCAATCTGAGATCTCAAGTCATGTCTGAGAACTTGATAAGACAAAGAAGCTTCTGGCAGCCTACATGCAAAGTATTCTTTTTTATGCAACTTAGTATAAAGAAGTTTTTGTTGAAACTACTTCACTGGAATGGGCATTAGAAGCACAGTCCAAATAATATGAATGATGCCATCTACTAACAAGACAAGGCCTGGTTATAAGTTTGGTTTTTTTAAAGCGAGAATATAAAAACTACATTTCTTTATATTGCTTTTCTGGTCCTAGAAGAAAGAAAAATTAGAAGAGAAGAATTGGAGTTTAACTAGTTTCTCCATACTTTCTGAAAGGCAGTCATTACAAGAAAGAATCTTTACAAGTCTGTAGCTAGCAGCTCTCAAATGAACTGCAAATATTTCTGAAGTTAGTCTAATCTGGAGCCTCAAGTCCCAAGAGGACTTTGACAAGGCAAGAATGAAGTTAAGTTGATATTAGGAATTTGTGGAAGAGATATCAAATAAATACTGATTTTTATAAAAGTCTTGCTTTAAATAGAAATTTAACTATTGTATTCAAAACTTGCTTTGAAGAAAATCATCTGCTCTTTAATGTTGCTTGAGATCAATTGTTTCGATAAGGAATTACAATTTTTATTAGTAGGCTAAAATGGGGGAAAATCAGGATTATACTTTTCTGGAACATAACCAGAAAAGTCTATCTAAATCTGAAACCAAGATTTAAATCTAAGGCATCATGTCCTATGAAGACCTTGTAACCTAATCTGTCAAACAAGGATTTATCAAATGTATTGTATGTGTCTCAGACAGTCTCTATCAGAAGGGCTCTAGAAAAACTGTAGTGAACCAAATAGCTCCTACTCATAGAGTTCAGGATTTATTGGCAGAGACAGGCAATAATGACTTAACAAGCATAAATAATTGCTAATAGTGACAAAGGCTAAGAAGATAAGCAATTAAAAGGGATGGTTGGGAAAGAAGGTTGCCAAAGACAGCTAATCAAGACTCTTAAAATTTCCCCCAGAAGACCCAGAATGATACTGATTATTGATGGTTTCAATTTTTAAAAAGTCTTATATTTGGACATAAAATTTTAGATTTAGTTAAAGAGCTAATACATGGATGCTGGAAATAGAAAATAACTCTAAGGCAGTATATAAGCTTGTATGTTGTACATAAGCAAGTGATGCTGCCTGTTCCTTAGTTATCTTTTTCTAAAGACAAAGTCTACTAATCATGGGGTTGAATAATGGCCCCCAGAAGATATTTCTATATCCTAACACCGGGAACCAGACCTTACCAGAAACAGGGTCTTTGCAGAAATCATTAATTTAAGAATTGCAAAATGAGGTTTTCTTGGATTATTTGAGTGGGCCCTAAATCCAAAGCGTCCCTGTAAGAGACCTGAAGAGGATAGGAATATGTAGAAGGTCATGTAAAGACAAAGGCAGAGGCTGCAGTGAGGGTGCAAGGCTCATTCCTTGTCAGGGTACCAGAACCGATACCAGATAAAACCAAGGGGTACCCAGGGACCCCACACCATGACAGGAAAACAAAACAAAACATGTTACCTGTTCTAAGGGTCTATTGCCACCTGTATGAATAAAGGCAAAGTAATCAGACTCTAGTGTGCTCAGAGATTTTTGCTAGCTCAAGAGAGAGAAGTAGAGTGAGAGAGAATTTCAAAGTACACTCTTCATCAGACCCCAAAGTCACCCAACCCTTCATGGGCAAATGTTCACCCAACAGGCAGGGCCCAGAGTTTAGTGGGCAGGGCCCAGCAGCAAAATCACCAGGAGAATGAGGTCAAGGAACAGGAAGCCCAGGTAAAGTCCAGAGAGCTGGGAGAAAAGGAAACACCTAACGTTCTGAATGTACCTCGAACTGCATAATCTACCACAAAGTCAAAATGGCGGCCACCATGTCTCTGTAGAGATCTGAAATTTCCCTGCTTGCCAATGTGCTCAAGCCAGAAAGCGCAGTCCTTTCTGCCAGATGTCCTGGATGTGTTCAGTGTTTTAAGCCTAACAGCGCTGCTCAGCTTCACCCTTAGTTTCCAGCAGTCCTCTCCCTCAGAAAGTCTGGTTCTTGGTTTACCAGAAGTTACAATGTCTAAGGCACAGAGCTAGACACCAGTGTGTCTCACAGCACCAGCCTGTTCTAAGAGTGTTGCAAACCAAGGAACCCTGGGAGCCACCCCAACCTGGAAGAGTCCAGAAGGGTTGTCTCCTAGAGCTCTTGGAGATCAAGAACTCTGGTCATGCTTTTTTTTTGAGGGAGAGGGGGCTAGGTCTCACTATCTATGTTGCTATGGTGCCGCAGACTCAAGTTGCCCTGGGTACCATGAACTCAAGTGATCTCCAGCTTCAGCCTCCCAGGTAGCTGGGATTACAGGCACCTGCCATGGCACCCGGCTGCTTTTTCATGACCAGGTCTCCCTATGTTGTCTGGGGTAGTCTCCACCCCGCAAACTCAAGCAATCCCAAGCCTCTTGCTTCCCAGCACTTAGACAACAGGTGTGCACCACCACACCCCACTGGTCTGGTCATGCATTTTGCTGCATATTATTAAAAACTATTGATGAGCCCTTCCTACCTGAAGAAGTATAGGGAGTCAAATAGGTAGAAAATATTTAGTCCTACAACTGTTACATTATTTCACTTAATAACCAAACTGATCTGGTTAGACTTTATAATACCTCATTTCAGTCCAGTGTGAAATACTGAGTGAGGGTCCTGGGTGACTGAGCCTCTTTTCCATGCTAAAATTAGCAAATATCAAGTAAATCATGACTTTTGTGTTTTGTACACATTTTTTCCAGTCCAATGCCAGGAGAGATTGGATGAGAGAAAATGAAATACCACATAGAGATGAATTTTTTGTTTGTTAGTTCTGGCAAAATGATAAGTGGGTTTGTTTGTTCTAAGAATTTTTAGAATCTTTTAGCTATATTAGTCATTTTAATGAGGACAACTAGTTAGATTAAAATGAAATGTGTTTTCAGGGCAACAATAAGGCCAGCAATCTTGATAAAGTTTAGCGATTTCATGTGACTCAACAAAAATAGGAACACACATGTATCCTATCACAGAGCCATTAACAAACTCAAATATATACCCCCTCACTTTTAATGATATTCTCTGACCTATATTAGGAGAATGACCCATTTTTTTCGGAGCATGGTGAGACTTGAACCAAACCAATATTCCCAGTCCTTTTACCACCAAAGGCGGAAGGAAAGCACAGGGAATGAACAACTCCTGAGTGGCTACTGTGCACCAGGCACTGTGCTAGATGCTAACATACCCTCCCCCTCACTTGCCTCATGAAACATCCCCTTGGAGGTTGGGAATCTAATTCCCATTTTAGTATTTTATCATCTCTACCTTGACATCTTGGACCAGGCTCCTAATTGGTGCCTCTGCTTCCACTTTTGTTTCCTAACAATTCATTCTAGACTCAGATGCAACAGTGTTTTATAATTTATCAGGTCACTTTACTGTCTAATATCCTCAGGCATTTCCCATATCAATTAGAATAAAATCCATACTCCCTTCAATGGCCTACAAAACCTCTGCATGTGTTCTGGGTTGGCCTACCTAGCTTTCCTTTCTCCTGAGAAGGCTGTCTTCTGCTCACGGTGCCTTAGCCCAGGGGATATGCAAGCTGCAGCCCACAGGCAAAGTCCAACTGACAGCCTGTCTTGTACTATCCTGCAACTAACAGTGGTTTTTATGTTCGTAAACAATCAGAAAACTATCAAGAGCTGGACATGGTGGCGTGCACCTATAATCCAATCCCTGGGAGGCAAGAGGCCTGGGAACCCTTGAGTCCATGGGTTCAAGACTACCCCAGGCAACATAGTGAGACCTGGTCTTGAGAAAGCAGCCAGGCACGGTAGTGGGCACCTGTAATCCCAGCTACCTGGGAGGCTGAGGCTAGGGATCGCTTGACGTCGTGGGATCAGGACTACCCCAGACAATAAAGTGAGACCTAATATCAAAAAAAAAAAAAAATTAAAAGATCTTTTGTGGCACATGAACATCACACCTAATTCAAATATCCATGTCCACAAATAAAGTTTTATTGGAGCATAACCAAACTTACTGGTTTACGCAATAGCTGAATTACTGCCCCCAGGACCAAAGAGCCCACAAAAGCTTGAAATATTTGTGAGCTAGCCTGTGACAAAAAAAAAAAGTTTGCTGAGTCCTGTGTCAGTCACCACCAGTCTCCTTTCTACTTCTAAAACTCATCCTTGTTCATTCCCTCCTCAGGGTTTTCTAGTCCCTATTCTCATTTCCTGGAATGTTCTGTTCTACTCTTTGCACATCTGGTTTGTTCTCCTCTAGTTTCTTTTTATTTTTTCTTGAGACTAGGTCTCACTATTTTTGCCTGTGGGACCGCAGGCTCACATTGTCCGGGGTACCACGGACTCAAGCAATCCCCAACCTCAGCTTCCCAGATAGTTGGGATTACAGGCACACGCCACCATGCTCAGCTATTTTTTGGAACTAGGTCTCGCTACATTGCCCTGAGCGGGACTCGAACGACGATCCCTGTTCCCTGCCACAGCTTCCTAGGCTGCCACTTACAGGCATGCGCCACCATGCCTGGCTCCTCTAGTTTCAACGTGGACTAAACGTGCAGAAGATTACATCCTGTCAAACTGTATCTCTTACTGAAAAAGGATCATTCTTTGGACCCTATAGAGACACCAGATTTAAGAATCTTTCAAAGGAAATGAGAAGATTTTTGGAGGTGAGAGTCAGCCCTGAATACCATTGGTCTGGATATTCCTACTACGGTGGATGTGAATGCATGTTTCTTGTGTGTTGCACCACGTAGACTAGGAAGCTGGAGAGAGACTGTGTCCTGTCTCTCAAACTTGAAGGAACAACAGCTGCCATTTCCCCATGCTGCTCCTGAGGGTCATTTTGGCCATATCCCCATCTCATTAGAACCAGCAAAGCAATTGCACAGCCTTGGGTTCTCATGCAACTTGTGGACCTGAGGAGGTGCAGGTTTTCTTCACTGGCACACACTGGTTCCCTGAAGTCAGGATGACCCCGAATAAAAAGCGACTAAATTCAGGTCAGAAGACCCTGTCTCTCCAGATCAGCTGCAGACACAGCAAGCCATTTTTCCACTCTAAGCTCTGCTTAATCCTTGTTCGAGAATCTTAAGGACCAAATGAGGAAACATTTGAGAAACTGCTTTGTAAGTGATGTCCTAAAGAAATATAAAGGACTGTAATCACCTCTAGATACCATAAAACAAGATTGCCAACGCCTACTTAAAAAACACTGGGACAAAAGGACTAAGATGGTGACTCAGATGGCTCATGGATGATAAGGTGGTGGGAGAACTCTGGGATAGATAATGATATCAAATAAAACAAGCAAAAAAATTAGAGAAAAAAAATACTGTGACAAGCTCTACAATTTGGGGCATATTTTGAGACACATTGTGATGTTCCTTAATGTATTGTTTTTCTCTTAAAATACACAAAGAAAAACTATGTATGAGATGTTTAAAGGAGTTAGCTTAAAATGCAAGTGTGTTCTGTGAGATGCAGAGGCCAATCTCTCTCAAGCAGCGATGAGGAGAGGAGATGGTGGGGGGGTAGGGGGGGACAGGGCTGCAGAGCTAACAGATGAGACCAAGTCTGGAGACAAGCACTTCTTTCACATTTCTGTGGCCGTTTTAACTTAGAAAGTATATATTTCTAGTGCAATCTAACAAACGGGGTTTGCCAAAGGAATTGTTTAGTGAAACTGAGTGCACTGAATTACCAAGAGAAGCATTCAGACAGAGGCTAGTGAGGAAACTTTTGGACTGGGATTTAGAGGAAAATGCAGGAAATCCTTAGAGAGCAGGTCGGCGTGAAGCTACGGGCAGATTTGTCGCAAGGCTACGGGCAGGTTTTCACAGAAACTGATAACCCTGTCAAGGCCTGTATGAGGGATCTGGTCCTGGGGCTGGGGGACTGGGTCCAGTCAGTGATCTCACGTGTTCTAGCTGGGTGCCACTGCCCTCCGGGAGCCAGTTTCTCATCTGTAAGACTGGGACTATATGCTTTGTTGTTCAGCATTATGAGGAGCAGAGAAAGGGTATGTAAATCAGCTCGCATGGTGGCTGGCTCAAAGGGAAGATGTTGCTAATACTCAAACACCACAGGTCAGTTACTGGAAAGAGATTCATTGAGTTTAATTTATAATTTTTCTTTTTTTTTTTGAGACTAGGACTCGCTATTTTTGACTGTGGAACCACAGGCTCTCGTTGCCTGGGGTACCACAGACTCAAGCAATCCCCAGCCTCAGCTTCCCAGGTAGCTGGGATTACAGGCACGTGCCACCACGCCCAGCTATTTTTTTGGAACTAGGTCTCGCTACGGGCCCCAGGCGGGACTCGAACTGCCATCCCTAGCCCCGGCCGCTTCATAGGCTGAAGCTTACAAGCACGAGCCACCGTGCCTGGCCTAATTTATAATCTTCACTGGGCTGCAACGGTAGCGACGTGAAAGCAGAGCTGACACTGGAAGCTGGGTGTTCAGAGGTGGAGCCCACAGGCGCACTCCAAGAAGAGTCACCTGCTTCCTCAGGTGCTCAAGAGGCCATGAGCTTCTCCACCTGGCTGACGAGTGGAAGTGAGCCCGAGAACTGGTGCCCCCCCAGAGCCACAGAGGTTGTGATAGGGTGTGCCCCCCCCCATTGTCTCCTGTTTAAGATTGCAGATTTCAAGGACAGGTAATGTTAAAATGGGGGAATGACCTTAGCTGGAATTTCCCTTCAGGGGGATGCAGGGGGAAGAAAGAAGTGAAATAGTCTAGGTGAAACAGATTTCCTGGAAGGCGGGAAATCAGGGTATATAAAGGGTGTGCAA